>CAJDSM010061210.1:0-14386 GCA_903981925.1 Ostrea lurida | reverse complement strand
CTTCTTAATTAGGGGTGACCTATTGGATTCAAAATTTACTAATCAGCTAATAGTTAGTCGATAGCTGAACAACTATTCACGAAGACTATCGATAGTCAGTCTGTTACTATTGCGATTCTATCAGATAATTTATATTTCGATAACGTTTCACATAAAGTCTTTCAAGGCAAAGGTTGGCGTTCAGCGTTTAAATAAATATCTTTAAATCTGAAAATAAATAGCGAAAAAAAATTGTTTGAATACAAATTTAAACTGCACTTGTGAAGTAAAAAATAAAATACCAGTGCACGGCCCGGTCAGGCCATATCTATCACACTCTAATTCTTCGAGTAGTCTCCCTTACCTTGAGAAACGTAAAAAAAAAAAAGTTATCTTTTACACTTCAAGTTTGTAAAGAACAAATATCAACATCAGTTGAACTGTTGTTCAAGTGCGATAGTGTGCACTGACTATCGTTACAGCCCCTAATTTTAATGTGATAATTATTATATACTGATGGATTTCCTACATAGACTGTGAATGCAATCTAGTATGTGTGAGACGATTTCATTTTCATTTCTGACGTGTTTAATTGTAGGAAATCATTGTGCCGATGGGAACAATTATCCCAGAAAACCAGCCACCCATCGAGAAGGCACACCATGTCAGACACTCTCCAGAACCGTGAGGTCCTCCCCATAGGCACCAGAGTTCCCGACGTCATCCATATTCAACGGGACAGTGTAGGAAAGGCGAATACTGGCTAACTATAGCTGTCACCCCACAGGGAGAAGCCAAAGTAAAGTCAGCCAAGTGCTCTCCCTCCCGGTGTGAAACGCGAAACCAGCGAGGTCAATCGTGTTATCAGAAGGTCAGTACTCTCCAAAGCAATGTTTCCAACCCACTAAAGGCTGCTAAAACTGGTCAAGGCAAGAGAGTTATCAAAGGTCGATGAAAAAGAAGAGGAGTGCAGTCCAGAACAAGGCACAGCTGGGCCGTAGTCAGTTTGTCCAAAATCCTCATAACAGATAAGATAATAGAAGTGTGTCCTCCAGTCACCAAAGGATCGTCACCAGGAGGAAATCAGTCCAGCCAAAGTCAAAAGCTGAAAAAGTAAGGTGTCTACCGCATCACCAGCTAAAATAACAAAAAGACTCCTCATGACGCTCTGTTGGCTGAAATCAGGCAGCAGGTCCGAAAAAGTCCGGAGCTGTTAGATGGTGGTTGTTTAAAAACCCTGCCCGCCCGTGTCCAGCGCATTCAGAGGAAAACACATCTAGAATCTAACAAAGAAGAATGGCAGCGTAGCGCAAATGAAGACTCAGTCCTCGATTTCACAGTCATGGATGAGCATCAAGCACGTTACACCGGAAGTAGTAGTGCAAAGAGAAAGACACAACTCAAGTCTGCTTCCAGACGATTGAGGTTCCAGCTGTCTAAATGCCTAATAAAGGCATCAAGGGAGATTGGAGATTCAAACAATAAAACAGCATGTAAGCTGAGGTCAAGCACTGAACAAAATTACCTTCTGACGGAAGCACGTGTGAATTTTCACCGGACAATCAATGCAGAGTATAAGCAGGAATGACAGTCCAAGTTTTACGAGCCGTGAAGCGTGAGGATGGACTCTGTCCTCCGAGACCCCAAGGTATAAGTAAGGTGCAAGTACGCCAGGCGGCAATCCGAAACGTCCACAGAACCTCCAACATCCCTACAGGAAAAACGCCCCGCAAAAAATGAAGGAAGTGGTGACCTGGGCCGTGGGTAAATATTTCCTGGAGATTCCATGGAATTTCAAAACTCCATGAAAACCCTTAAATGGGAACAAGTCATCTAACAAGTAGGACAACAAGTAGCAGACGATGGCTTCCTCAGGTAAACCAAGCTCTCTCTGCCTAATGGAGAATTCCTTGAGAAGACGAAGAGACCAAACTGGAAGACTGTCACTCAAGAAAATGTGGACGGACCATTTCTCACAAAACAGTCCAAGTGTCTCCCTGAGTTGGAGCTCTCCGTGCATCATAGTGGTAATTAGTAGCAGAGCGAAAGGGTACCCTGGACGGGTTTCAGCCAGACATGGGTGAACAAAAAACTTGGTTCTGAAAGGAAGAGCAAAAAGGGAGAGTAAAAGTCAAAAAAACTAAAACCAAAGGGAAAGAGAATCCATCACTGTCATTAAGTGACAGCGGAATACATGGCTCACACTAGCATGGGGCGGAAGTGTAGTATACTGTAAATGTACAAGTGTGAAACTGTTAACTTTGTCTCAGTATATATCTAGTAACATGGACCTGCGATTCTTCTGTTGTATACTCTGTTAAAATGTATGAGTTTTATTAGTGGCAGTCAATGTTTCATTTGTACTTATTTTGTTCCTCGACACACAATAATTTGGTTTTTACGCCATTGTATGTAAACTCTTCTGTTAATGGATGTGAGAAGGGTTGTAACGTCCATATGACCCGTATCAATACTTACCAGAGAAAGCGTTTTATCCGAAACACATGAACAATTATCTTAATACTCAAAGCTTTCTCATCTCTCTCTCTCTCTCTCTCTCTCTCTCTCTCTCTCTCTCTAAATTAACATGTGTCGAAAAAAGATATTTGGGTGAATAAAATGGGGTGAAAGTTGTCTTGTAACACCCAGCATATATTGTTTAAAAAAAAAAAAAAAATTCTTTTGGAATGTGATTAACTGGTTGCTGACAATGTATTCTTTTCTTGCTTTTGGGGATGAATTGTAGACTTTGCAGTATGCACTGTTGACAGTGGTTTCTCCACTGAATTGTTGAAATCCTGCAGTAATATGTGATCTCTGGCTGAAATACAATAAAATGTTAAAGTAGTGCATTGTAAACATCTAGATGTCTCAGAGAGATGGTATAACCAACTTTTTACTCCCAGTACCAAATACAATTAATATACAGCTATAACTGTGTGGGATGCCACAACAAATGTGCCGAACGACCTCCCCATTGTTTCTAATGGTGACAGAGAAATGAACTTGAAGTCCAAGAAAGTAGATCTGGATTTGTGTACCTAAATTATATCAACAGACAGAGACATCCACCTACGCAGCTATATCACAACACTTTGTGCATTTCGTACATTGTGACACCATGTGTTGAAAAATGACGCTCAAAAATTGTTGTGATGCCCAGAAATGAACTCTAAAATACATCTACATACTTAAATTCATTATCATATCTCAAGGAATTTAGAGAAAAAAAACTATGAAAAACTGGTAGTTTACCAGTAATTTTTCTAAGTTAAAGGAACACAACGCCATCGAAATTCAAATATCTACAAACACAGGAACAAAGCTCAAACTTTATCTGTAACTCAGCAATATACCCATAACACCTGCATACAAAAATTCAATTCAAGGGATTTAGAAAAAAAAGTCCAGAAAACTACTTGTCACAGAATGACAAAACGATGAACAAGGGTTAAATTATGCCTCGGCAACCATGTGGCTGGGGCATAACAAAGGTCATGCTACATCGATCATGTTAAATCAAATGGAACACTGATGTCACAGTTTAACAGATTATTTCGCTAAAGAAACCCAGGCTAGGTTCAGTTAGCATTCATTGAGAGATGAATCTTGTTCAAATTTACCATTATAACATTAATTTCTACATATCACATTGAACTTTCGAACTGATTAACTATGGAAAACCGTGGGGATCCGGGTTAGAATAGGTCCTCAGCATCCCCTTGCGTGTCGTAAGAGGCAACTGAATGGGGCGGTCATTCGGATGAGACCGCAAAAAAAACCGAGGTCCCGTGTCACAGCAGGTGTGGCACGATAAAGATCCCTCCCTGCTCAAAGGCCCTGAGTGCCGAGCATAGGCCTAAATTTTGCAGCCCTTCACCGGCATTGGTGACGTCTCCATATGAGTGAAATATTCTCGGTGGGACGTAAAACAATAAATAATCAATCAATCAACTATGGAAAATGGTACGTGTATAAAGTCAATACTATTAACAGTGTTACATCATACACGAACAGAATTAAGTGTGACTCCCTCCAATGCAGTGATCTTTTTTGCATTTTTTGTCTGCATTTTCAAGTTTATTGATTTTAACTTTTGTAAAGTAACTAGACTTGAGTGTATATATTTGCTAACAAGATCAGGATAAGTCAGATGTGTCCAAGCTCTCCTCTTTTCAATCTTTTCCCTTTCTTTTCATGAAGTAGACGGGCATCTTAATGTGATTGTGCCGCAGTATGGGTCATGTCCAATTCCAAAGTACAGCACAATGGAGTATTCATCATGCTAATTATATATATA
Organism: Ostrea lurida; assembly: GCA_903981925.1. Lineage (NCBI taxonomy): Eukaryota > Metazoa > Mollusca > Bivalvia > Ostreida > Ostreidae > Ostrea > Ostrea lurida. The sequence continues at coordinate 10,107 of CAJDSM010061210.1, read as the reverse complement.
TTTAATTGTTTCTTTGTTATACACATGTATAAATTATTTTTGCTTCATATTTTCATGTAGTATATAAATATTTAAGTATTCATATAAAACAAGGAAATGCCTCATCAGCCTCCAAATCTTGAAAATGGTGTTTTGTTTTGGTTTTTTATTCAGGAATCAAGCCAATTTTGACCTTGGTTATACGATATATAATTATCTAACTTTGTGCAGTTTATGCTTTACGCTGTATAATCTAAGTCAAAATTAGCTTCATTCCTTAAATAATTTAATTCAGAAAATTGCATTTTTTTTTTTCATGAGGCGGACGAATTTTGCCGTAGCAACAATACCATCAAATGCATTGCGACGTCATTCTAGGACAACACGTAGTGGGGAAAAAAAGCAGTATTTGAAAAAGTATGTTTTGTATAGTTTTAGAGAATTCTGTCTGATACACAGCTCTGTTTATTGCTGGTTCTCTGGTACACAACTTACCTTTCTTTACCAACATTTATTACTGGAGAATTTTCTTGCTCAAAAATCATCTGTCTCCCCGACACCCAGCCCGGTGTTTTTGGGCTGTAAAACTTTGCAGGGGACAACCTGTAACAAAAAGGGGAAATTACGCTGTGGCCAATACGCTGGGAAATCTGTAATCATCATTCAGACTTAAAGAACTAACCAGTTTTGATTTTCTTTAGAATTAGTCAAAATTGCAAAGTGTGAGCAATCAAAATTGCAATGGACATGCCGACCTTACTATAAAACTTTACGAAATGTACCCTCCAGGAAGTTTTCAGCACAGAAATCACGAGACTACATTTTAAATCTTTGAGACAATCTTAAAAGCCAACAAATTAGCCTAAAGGGTTTGCTAACTTTTGCAGGCCTAAGCCAAAAAGTCATTGACACCAGCTACAAACTACTGCACTGTTTGGTTATGTCCACAACCTACATTGTATTCTGGATTGTTGTAAACAACAACTCACTCCCTGAGTTTCCGAAAACCACTGGTCCTACCGACAAAACTGATAGAAAATCAAAATGTCAGATAAAATTTGCTATTCTACCGGTCCATGTAACCGACTTTTGACAATTAGGAAATTTTCGATGTCTACACAGCATTATTTGTCTTTTAGTTGTAATCTCAAAAACGCTTTAATAATAAGAGAGCGTTTATTTTAAGTTTCTTCTAAGGCGCTTATCATACATGGATTGTAGCCTTACGCTGTGGCCAATACGCTGGTTTCAAGATATTTAACTTCTTCAGTGTAAGTGCATTTAGTGGAACTTGAAATGCCGAGGTGGGACAGAGTGGACCTACCGTCAGTGGGGAAATGGTTAAATGTGTTAAAAGTGGCTTTCTCTTAAACAAGAGGCCCACAGGCTTTACGGTCACCTGAGTATCATAGCCCACCACAGGGAGTCTCATATTTTTATTCACATGTTAATATCTTTCAATATAAGCATACGATTCCAGAAGATTATCATTTTCAATCTCACATGATTGTTCAAGAATTTTTAATGAAAACCATATTGCTACTTTAATGTCCAGTGAGCTTGACCTTTGACTTTGGACCTAAAATTCAATAAAGAACATCTTCCGCTCATGAGTTATATATATGTATGATTAGTGGACTCTAGGTAGAAAGGATAATGCTCTGGAACCCGGAAACCATATTGCTACTTTGATGTCCGTACACTTGACCTTTGCCCCTTTGACCCCAAATTCAATAGGAAACACCTTGTCCAATGGGTAGACCATATGCATGATATGGTGACGCTAGGTGGAAAGGCTAACACTAAAAGTCTGGGAACCATTCTGTCTACAGACGGATGGACAGACAACCTGATTCCAGTAACACCCCCCCCTACAACTTGTTGCAGGGGTATAATTATGATAAAAGGCGCCCTTCTCATTCTAAATATTCATTTACTTTCACATTAATATCAATAGCATTGAAAAAGATGCTTTTCAAATGTTTACATAGAAACAATAATGTACCAAGTTTACCCCCCCCCCCCCCAATTCAGAACCCCTAACCCCCGGGATCACCAAATTTACAATTTTGGTAAAAGGCCTTCTGCTCTACATCACTATGCATTTGGTTTTTCTCAAACATGTGCGGTTTAAAGAAGAAGATTTTTTGAAAAATGGTCACTTTTGGGCAGTTTTTGCCCACCCCCAAGGCCCCAGGGGTGCAAGAGACCTGAAATTACAATTTATTGTGCCCTTGTCCCAAAGATGCTGCATGCCAACTTTGAAAAGAATTGGACTGGTGGTTATCAAGAAAAGTTAAAAATATTCAATTGTTAACACATTTTATCAATGACCATTTTGGCCCTACCCTAATACTAAAACCCCTACCCCTAGGATCATGAAATTTACAATTTTATAAAAGGCTCCCTATCATTTCAAATATCCATTTAGTTCACATTAATATCAATAGCATTAAAGAAGATGCTTTTCAAATGTTTTTATATAAAACTATGTACCAAGTTTAGCCCCGGCCCTGGGTCAGAACCCCTACCCGGGGATCACCAAAATTTACAATTTGGTAAAGGCCTTCCTGCTCTACATCACTATGCATTTGGTTTCTCTCAGACATGTGCGGTTGTTAAGAAAGAAGATTTTTGAAAATTGGTCACTTTTGGGCAGTTTTTTGCCCCACCCCCAAGGCCCCAGGGGTGCAAGAGACCTGACATTTACAACTTATGTGCCCCTTGTCCCAAAGATGCTTCATACCAAATTTGAAAAGAATTGGACTGGTGTATCAAGAAGAAGTTAAAAATGTTCAATTGTTAACACATTTCATCAATGACCATTTGGCCCCACCCTAATACTAAAACCCCTACCCTAGGATCATGAAAGTTACAATTTTGATAAAAGGCTCCTATTCATTTCAAAATATCCATTTTAGCTTCACAAATATCAATAGCATTAAAGAAGATGCTTTTCAAATGTTTTACATATAACATATGTACCACGTTTTGGCCCCGCCCTGGGGTCAGAACCCCTACCCCGGGGATCACCAAATTTACAATTTTGGTAAAGGCCTTCCTGCTCTACATCACTATGCATTTGGTTTCTCTCAGACATGTGCGGTTGTTAAGAAGAGATTTTTGAAAATTGGTCACTTTTGAGCAGTTTTTCCCCACCCCAAGGCCCAGGGGTGCAAGAGACCTGAAATTTACAATTTATGTGCCCCTGTCCCAAAGATGCTTCATACCAAATTTGAAAAGAATTGGGGCTGGTAGTTATCAAGAAGAAGTTAAAATGTTCAATTTTAACGGACGACGCAACGACGGACGAAGACCAATTGCAATAGGTCACCTGAGTTTACTCAGGTGACTAATAATTATGTAAAATGTAGGAAACACAAAATATTTAATACTGAGCGAAAGAAATGTTTAACATGAAAGAGAAAACATAAAAACAATGTCATATTTGCAAGTAATATCCTAGATATGGTACCTACGACCAACAATATATAACGTGTAATAAAAGGAATTCCATGTATTTAATTACTCTCTAAAGGTTGGTATCACTTGCTTAGTTTTGTGTATCAATCAATCTTGGGTGCTGAAACAGCGTATGAAAGACTTGCAAAGAACATTCACATATGCAGTGATGGATATTTGTCCCACTTGCGCATGTTAACAAATTTTTTTGCGCCTTACTATGTACGAAAATTCTTCAAAGGGAAATAACTCATACGTATCTCGAAACTGGTGTATTGGTTTACACCAGGCTCAAAGACTCGAGTAAAACGAAAAGCTTTGTGAGAGACTCCAAAGAGTATATATTTCTTTATTCAAAGCTCTTAGTTTTTTTTTGGGGTAATTACACAACACTGAACAACGGCTACTGTTATGTTTTATTCATACTGATAGAATTTGCCCCGGACTGGTAGAACACACTAATTAGTCATCAGTCCGAATGACTGATAGAAATTTGTGGTTTACGGAAACTCTGCAGTCTGCTACCCCCTCTGTTAAAGCTAGTGTTTTCCTTGTTCATGTTTTGAATTCATTTTCCCTATTTCTACAACTTACCCTGCATTCTTTTCTGGAGTCTTCTGGGGGCCCCTCCTTCGAGGCGTTCGGCCGGACACACCAGGCATTGTTGTGGCTTTTCCTACAAGTAACAACATTTGTTCATATTTTCTTGTCTTGAGTTTCCCTCAAAAAAGTGCAACTTTAATACTTTTAAAGCAATACAAGCTGTATAAACTGACGGCATTTTTTCAACTACTCAGATATGCACAAGTTAACACCTACCGATATAAGCAATATAATAACTAAGATCTGGTAAAAATTTTCACAAAATAAACATTGCGATATTGATTGAGAGCATATCTTGAATGAGCGTTTCGAATAACCCGCCATAGCCTCAGACGCAATGACATGGGAACAACGATTGCCTAACATAATCGGTTTGCTGTCTGACGTCAAGGTAATACAGATTTAGAAACGGACGTGATTGCGTGAGTAAGTACATATCGTTTGTTTTGAATATTTGCACTGTGTCATGAATGACTAAAAGTACTATATGTTGTAATACGCAAATGTGCCACTCAAATAAACTTTTTGATTTATTATTTTCTTTGCAAATGCTGTGTCCGTGTTTCTCTTTCGTGATATTCCGAACAAGAATTACTGAAGGATGCCAGTAATTCATGAATCGACATTTTCTGTTGATTTGACGCGTTATTGTTTCAAATAAACTCTTGGATTTACAAAATTACTTAAAAAATTATTCTCAATTACAAATATATCACTCTATTTGTTCTTTTATTTTACAAATTATTTGCCGTCAGTTACAGCTTGTATTGCTTTAAGATACACTGCATTTCTTCAAAATAATGCCAATTTATTACAACTAGCTGCGCGACTCGACTGTCACGCCCCTCTGTACCAAAAATTCCATACAAACGAAAATATTACTTAAGAGAGGTTGTCATATGTCTCAGGAGGGATGTAGGAAAGAAAGTCACAGAAAAAGGTCACAGATAAAAAGTCCTAGGAAAAAACGTCACAATATATGATTGTCAAATTCTGACAGTACTACTATTAAGAAAGAAAGCCATATATGGATACATATACAATATAACATGTACATCTATCCATATCCTCAGGAGAAAGGTGATGGACCGAATACATCTGTTTTCTCAGACTCTTTAAAATATACCTTCATGAATTAACGCTAGCAATTTTTTTTCCCCCCTGCATAACCAGGTTACAGAATTGCTCCAGTACTAAGGAGTCTGTAGAGACTAGATAGAACGTTCTATCGTTAAAATGACAGATGTCCTCCGGACCCGATGAGGGGACCGAGTCACAGTTGGGCCTAGATGGCTAGAATAAACTACGTAAGAGTCTGAAATTCATAAACAAATAAAACAATGCATGTTTCTACTTAGTGAGTCATTCCATAATCTTCAGTCACGATATTCCCAGAAGTTTTGTTTATTTGAGAGAATATTTAAAAAATTCAACTTAGTAAGTTATATAAACTAAACAAAAAACGAGTAAAGGCCTTATTCAGGATTTTAGTGTGTGCCGATAGGCACACATATGGCCATAAGTTGGCATAACGAATTTTGCAGCTGCCTAGAACTAGGCCTAGATGATTTTATGATAGGCCTAGTCTATGTGATTTTTGAATGCATATGGTTTCACTAATCACTGTCATTATCATTAAATAATTAAGCTAATAATCAAAAACAAAAATAATATTGAACTTACTCAATCCAAATTCACCGCCGGAACTATATATGATTTAAACTTTCTGCGTTTTCCATATTAGGAGAACAATGGCGGCTTGAGGAAATTCGACCAATGAAAAATCTCAAACCCTGAATTTCAAACCAAATTCAAAATATCTCTACGCCACAGAAGTAAGATTTGTGCGTACATTATATTAAATACCTTGATATATATCTTGTGTGAAATATCTCAAAGAGTACAAACTATACTTAGCATATATTCTTTTTGCATGGAATTATTATATAACAGTTATATCTTCATCTGACTTTTAATTTCATGATTACTATTTTTTTGTATCGCAAGAGTGTTGTCATTGGTTGTCCTGTGTCACGGTTTGTTCGCGCTTCAACATTCGAGGAAATGTTTAAAAAACACCTATAATTAGAGTAGGACCCTTAATTTTCGTGTTTTGCAAGGTAAGTTTAAAATCTGTAATCTTATCATGAAAAGTGACATTAATCCAAAGCAGTTTTGGAAGATTGGTAAACAACGGACAATGTTTGTTTTTTGTTTCCCCCCCCACATGAAAATGATCTGGTAGTGGTACCGTACGCCAATCGAAGTTACTGTAAGTGTGGATACATTAGATCTAACAATTGTTGTATTATATACCTCTAATTCTTTTAATCGTTGTGTAGTTATGGTTAGCGATTATTTAATAGTGATCGGGGTAAGTTACACGAAAGTGACCCTGGCCAGCTGTTTGGTGTTTGTATTTGGCGGTACAAATGTGAATTGAAAGTCAAGGCCATAATTTATTGCAGCTTGATCTATCGCCAGATTAAATTATAAAATGCGATCTTTGATTTTGGATATGACGAGTTCAACTTTTTGTAAACCCTTGCATTACAAATAACATATGGAATGGTCAAAACCTTGTTTTATGTTACTTTTGCTAGATAAATTAATGTACTGTATGAATGCCTGCTAATGTTTGATGAGCAAATTTGAGTTATGTAACTGACATGCATGCTAAAGAGAATATTTTGTGTTCATGCAGACAGCGCATTGAAAGAGAAAGTTAATGAAGCCAAATGCTTGTTTAAGTTGTTACAAGAATTTCTGACACTTTTTTGAATTTTTTTAATTTCAGATGTTGCATGGTAAAATTGTAGTAATAAAAAGGTCAGGTGCAGATGGAGCACAGTTTCCTCTAACTGCGGATACCTGTGTGTTTGGAAGGTATGACAGGGCCCAACATTATTTAACATTTGTCCGTGTCCAGTTCATTTTGTGATCAATTTGACAAGTCAATCTCTAAATGCACTTGTCCTATCTTTTATCATCTTCGCATGCCAAGTGTCCGACTGCTTACCTTCATTCTCCCCCTTGGCAGATTTAGTCGAGTTTCTAAGCCTTCAAAATATCATGCTTTGACTTCCCAAGGCATCCAATCAAATTGCACCATTCATACCTGTTCGGTTTGAGTGAAGTCTGGTCCTTGTTGTCGGCTTTGCCACTGTATTTTGCCCATAAAACACGTACAATTTTGGAGAAAGATTCGGAGTTTTTGACCAGTTACTAGAGATTATCGATTACGTGTCGCACCCAAATGATGACAGAGGGCAGTATATCTGTGGAATGTGGCTGGAATACACTGAACAAACTCGGAAAGATTGAGCATGGCATTAAAACCAAAGTAGAATAGTTAAGATAAAAAAGGCAAGTTTTAATACGCGATTTACGTCTGAAAGATATTTAGGTGAGATGAGCACGCAACAAGTATGTACACCTAAATTAAAAAAAAAAAACCATACAATTGTTCAGTCGAGAGCGATAACTCGCATTGTCTGTTAGATGGCAACTCAGTCGCGACTAAATAGTAAATCTGCCAAGGGGTAGATGAGAGTAAGCGAATCGGACACTTGGCTTGCGAAGATGATCTTTTATTAGTTTAAGCTTCTTCTCTAGCCTTCATGAGAACTAGTCAAAGTTAATTATGGACCTGATAAACATCAACGTTTTAATAATATAAGGCTATAAACTTTGATGCATATTAGTCTTGAAAATAAAATTAACAATAAACCTTGTTTTTAACAGCTGGACAAGTAAAAAGTAACATTTGGTGGCAGTTTGTCCAATGGACAAGTGGAAATTTAAGTTAATGTTGAGCCCCTGTATGGTTCATTGAACAGAATAATTGGTAAACAATTGGTTGTTTGAGTGGATATTAATTACCCCTTCAGGACACTTAGTGATTAAGAAAATCTTTTTAAAAATTCATAATAAATGTGTCAGCCCTGTAGATAATATGTCATGAATGTTGTTTGAGGTTATGATTTCACTGTTCATTTTTGTGTTGTAAGGTCCAGTGAATGTGACATAAGAATACAACTTCCAAACGTATCAAGGGAACATTGTCAAGTGACAGTGGAAAATGGTGGAGTAAGTGATTTTAAAGTTTTCTGCACCTTATTGCAAGATTTAGATATATTTTTTAAGTTAAATATTTTTAGCAAGCGTTGCATGACTTTACTTTTTTAATAAGATAAACAGATTAAATAAAACATTAATTTCATCAAATTTTATTTCCAATTTTTCTTTAAAGGTGTTTCTGACTAATCTGAGCAACTCCAATCCTGTGTCTTTGAATGGAAAAAATCTGGAAGGAAAGAAGAAACTGATCAGCAAAGACATCTTCACAATTATAGACAGATCATTTAGATTTGAACTCCCAGAAAATATGCACAATTCATCTCCAAAAAAGACACCTGTTAAATCTTCACCCAAGGTATTTTGATTTAAGAATCAGATTATATTCTGTGTTTCAATTAGTGGTTTATTTGTACCATAGGTATCTAGACTGATCGGGGATTTTTCGTTTGTGTCCAGGGTGCGGTGGGATTGAGGAAAAATCGAAACATTTTAATGAAATTAGGAATTTTTCAACAGTTTATTTCTCAATTGATGCAAATTTACAGCTCTAGATTAAAAAAAATTACATAGAAAAATATTAAACATCTCCTTCAGAATTCAGATACAAATGACTGGTACGTACATAATTTGAATATTAAAAGTGGAGATCAAAACAGAAATGACAGTAGAAAAATCGTAAGTGGCGTGTTAGGCATGAAATCACCTTGTCACATGCACTTTACTATAACTGTTGGCAAAGTGGAGATCAGCTAGTGCTTGCACAGATTTGACAGTCTGAACAGTATAGAAATATTTTATGTCTCCGCAGCGATCTGGCATTAAGTTATAATCTCAAACACGCCTTAGGGAGCATATATTTTAAGTTTCTTCTATGGCGCTTATCATATATGCTGATAGTAGCCACGTGTTGTGGCCAGTTAAGTTTACAATAGGCTGAAAGCCTGGTCTAAAATGAAAAGTGTTGACGGAGACTCCAAAGATTGAGGAGAGTGAAAGTTTTAAGAAGTCTAATGAAAGCCGCATCGGAGAGGTCCAGCAGGAGTGGCAAAAAGGCGGGGAACGGCTTCAGCACCAGTCTTTGCTCCAAGTCTTTCCTACAAATCCAGAGGGCAAGTGAGAGTACATAATCTGGTAGCCCAAGTGAAATTTTACAGGCCCAAATGCTGTATAAAAGTGATTCAACACAATTTGACCTTTCAAGTTTAAAATTTTTATTATTAATTAAGTATTACTATAAAAGTCTAAATGAACAGTTAAAGCTCCCTTCTTACTTCTAATTCTGTCAATGTTACTGTCAGAATTCATTTTAATCTTCCAATACTGATTCTTCTAGTTCTTCATCAGTAAACATTACCACTCTCATCCTAATGAAGATAAAAATAAGTAAATTGTTAACTAATGATCACACATTCTGAACATACGAGGGCCACTTCAAAAAAATACGTAGATGTTTTCATTAACTATTTTATTTAAACTCGTCACATATCTCATACACCAAAATTTAGAGCATAGACATGTTTTCTTAAAAGGCCGCTAAATCCCACACTAATTCAAATTACCAACACTCCTCCCCGAATATTTTCCGAACATCTTAAAAAGTACCTATTTTCAGATTATAAAAACTGAACAACCTGGTCACCCGCGGCAGCACGTCGAGAATTTTCGGTCACGACTATTACCACGCAAATAATAGCTACAATGTTTTCAAAGTCATCATCTACTGATCAAATACCTGCACCCTATCAATCGACCAAAAATAAATTACGATAGCTAAAACGTCAACGACATTGTCTACCTCATCTTCACGACGCTTACAATTAATGACGCCAAACTATATTTGCCACTTGAACCAGAAAGTCGGCCTTCGTACGAAGATGAGGTTGTCCCTCCGTAAAAAATGCATCAGAAAGTGACGATCCGCATGACGTTACGAGCAGCAAGTAGTGATTTCATTTTTTGCTACATCGCTCGTCAAGAAACAAC
>CAJDSM010061207.1:553-10718 GCA_903981925.1 Ostrea lurida | reverse complement strand
GTGGGTAGTGGTTACGTGCTAGAGGTCTATGGGAGTTTAAGTGTAGTCCGCGTTTAACGTGATACCTATATGGGAGTTTAGTGTAGTGGTTTAACGTGCTATATAAAAGTGGTGAGAATTGGTCCATGGTGGTTAACCGTGCATTGGGAAGTTTGGTGTAGGGTTAACGTGCTGGACTTTTATTCGGAAGGTCCTAGTTTCGATCTTGCACCATGGGTCTTTTGAGAGGCTTTTACATTTTTCATTTGAGTACAATGAAGTCAAAATTTATTGCGAGAGGTAGACAATTGAAAGTGGAGGGACACTTGGTTTCCAAATGACTGTGGCGAGACTGGGGGAGTGTGCTGGGTAGCTGATCCGAGATAATTCGAACGCCAATAACCGGCTCTCCTCCCCAATCCTACTACTTGCGAATATCAGGGGGCATAGTTGACATTAATGAAAGTACAGCCGACCATGCGTTAAATATATGTTCAGTGGTCTGTATATTTCTCACAAGGCAGAATAACAATGCAACAGTCAGTGAAAGTAAAACTGCAAAGTCGTAATAATGCAAAGTCAGTGAAGTATAATACTGTTTTGAAATTCCAGTGTGGGCGCTCGGATGGCTAAAATCAAATCTTGTGCCACATCCCACCGCCCAAATAAGGGAGGGGATCCCTACAGCTGGTGAAGGTTTTGGACATGATACTCTTTGTTATAGTCCAGGTGGCACTGAGGAGACTGTAGAGCTAAAGTTACGAGATGATCCTACCTGCTGCCTGCTTGGTATACCGGCTGCCTGTTTACCCTTGGTGAACATTCGCATCAATAAAAGATTAAAATCGCACTTTTAATCTTCATTTCGATGTTAAGCGAAAAAATAAACTTACATATGTGGTTGGAAAAGGTCGCAATGCAATATTTTTTGTCAGTGGGCACCTAGGGGAGGTCGCCTAGCGCACACACCATGTGCATCACGCCGAGTTCAGTTGTCAACTGGTTATACTATAATGCTGCCACATAGGCGGCCCACACTGCTGGCGACCGGGCAGGCCGTTGCTTATTGTATGAACTGGTACGAGTCAACCTGGTTGGGCGCCTCCCTAGTGTTCCCCACAAAACCCCACAAGTTTCGCGAAATGACCGCTTTGTTCACACCACATCAGTTCTACAGTTTAAGAGCTGACGTTCGCTAAGATCGGATCTAATACATAGATGTTGAGCAAGTTAGCAATCATAACTCTTGAACCTCGAATCGCTTCCAGCTGAAGCTTAAGTAAGCACCTACCGGAGGATACCATTGAGAGCCACGACACAAGCAACAGGGTGAGCATATATGTCTAGATATAATCAAAGAACTCCTTATTCACCACCAGTCACCGATTTTCAACAATATGTCATAATCTCACGGTCCTAAGGTACTCTAATCTCTTAGTTGTATTATGTCTGCCGGAGGGGTTGCGAAAGATGAACGCTAGTTCCATCCATGAGAGTGATATATGTATCTATCTATGGCGCTTATTCTGACCCCAGTACCTTCCACATCAAGTTGCGAATAATCCAAACAATGCCCAATTACCTCAAGCGGTCAGATCACTCGTCGAAACTTCAAGGCCAAGTTCTGTATCAATCCTTAAAAACGCTAAATACACATTAAAAAGTCAAAGCTGATATGATTTATTATTGCTGAGATATTATATAATTACATGCATCCTTACAAGTTTGACGAAATGGCAATGAAATCAAAACCGTCTTCCGCAGCGAATCCTGACAACATCCGCAAAAATCTCACCACCTGCTGGTTACGTGTTATTGCGCGGGAAACAGAAAACAGATAAATAAATCAAAAACCTCAAAGCATCGAGTTCCACTGGTAAATTAGATGTCTTTGATGACGCACGAAAAATTTGACTAAAACTCGTTTTTTCCGAGATAAAGTAATACGTTAAGGAACAAGATGGAAAATGGGTGATCAAGGTATGTATGGTGATAACGGTTATACTATAAAGCACAGGAAAATGGCCAAGTACATTCATGTGGTAGAAGTTCAAAAAAGTCGAAAGTTTTGGGCTGTACATCTATGTTCAACCAAGCACTAATATTCGACCCCCCCGCCCCCGCAACAAAAGAATAAATAATAATAGAATCATGAGTGGGCACGCCAAACTTTTAGCGGTGATTAGTGCTTTGTCAACCGCCGCTTGTACACGTAGAGTGTCCCACACCGTGGTACTGAGGTCGAATTCTATTTTGAATCAGGTTAGACCTTCCACTGTAAACTATTTTAAGACTTTTTAGATGGCAACTTCAAGCACCAATGATTATGTGTAATCATTAGTGGGGTGATCTCCTTAATTGCCTTGAGGTCACATGACTTTGCTCCCAATGACTGTTCCTCGTCGCTTATTTTTTATTCTTATGAATGTCCTTTTATTGTATCGAAGGTTTCTTTCCATCCCCACTAGTTCCAAATATAGCAATTTCCTTACTAAAGGTGATTCTATCTTTGAAACTCTACAAACTGAATAATTGGTGACTTCCTTTGAAAACATACGATGGAATTATCAATAAATCAGAAGTTACTATATTACAGTGTAGATTCAGATTTATTTCAAAATTTAGAACCTAGCTGAGTACTAAGTAGGCCCGTTTAACTCGTGTGCCTACTGAAATCTGTAGATTGCAGGTTCGATTCCTGCAGGGGTTTCACCACCCCCCCCCGATTTGGCACCAACCCTAATGCTTTCCGAGTATACTGCATTATTTTGATCGAAATACGGTGAACATTTGAATTTAACTTTTTTTAAAAAATTTGTCAAATTTTTTTTTTTATTTTCATCTACATCAAATTTCTCTGGTGTAATGTTATTCCACCTTAAATATCTCAAATAAACATTCAGAATAAAATGAATTCAGGTGCGTATGATATACACATTGACCTAATAAACACATCAAAAAGAGGCAAAGTGTAGCTTAATGAAATATCTGTTCTAAGTGGTTTTCTGTGTATGATCCACCTGGTAAGGTCCTCGAGTCCTTTCCACACCAACATTGTTCTTATTGAATTGACGGAGTGCACGTCTTAAACCTAGCATCATGTTTGCTATAGCTACCTTTACCTCTTTTAACCCCCCCCCCCCCCCCCCGCCAAAGACTGTGCATATAATCACTGGCGTCCAGTAGGTCGTGGAACAGTGCAGTTCAAGAAACTAGGGTGGTTTAAACTCTGCAGTTGCTTAACGAGAATGTTTCTCCTTGTGGATAGCATTACATTGTTAAATTGAATTTCGTGTATAATTGTTTCAACTATTATTCACAGCTTTAAATTAAGATTTAGCTAAGTTACATATGGTGACTGATTATGGTTTCATTTAAACCACAATTTTTATTTTGTTAGACTGTTCCATATTTCGATACATGAAGGAGTTAATGATTTTATATTTAGTTTACGTGCATATTTCTATACAATATGATACAAATTTCACAACTTAGAAGATCCAATCTGTGCACCAGCCCAATTTTTTTTTCACTCACACCCAATGTTTTAACCGAAAATGTTAAAAAATCAAAATTTGATGGAAAACTAAAAAAAAAAAAAAAAAAAAAAAATACATGTTTTTGTAGTCAGTTGTCTTTCTTTTTATTATTATCTATTTTTTCCAAATAAGATTGTTCCACTCTGCCGCAATTGCTGAAGTAGCGTCAAGTAGACTGGTGGAAAGGAAAGATTTTGGAGAATAATTCAATATCTAACAGTAACATGTTTTTCACGTTTTTTAAAGAATAGAAGTGGGGAAAAAGAGATGAAATCTGGTAAATCTGAATAGGCTCGATCGCAGCATCAATAGAAACTTGCCCAAAACACCAGAGAAGTTCCGAAGGTACGGAGAGGGAAGGAGTTCTTGATCCAAGTATAATAAAGCGAACACTTATCTCGCTGCCCGCCTTTCTTTTTTCCCCCCCCCTCCCCCCTTCCCCCCACCCAACGTTTTACCCCAGTTCCAAGGTCAATAACATGCAGTATGTAGACAACAAGGATAAGGTGTTTGTCCTATAATTAAAAATACAAACATTTAAATTGTAAGAATACCTACTTTACAGTCATTAAAATGGCTTTTTTTAGTAAAAATTATTGAAAGGTTTAGGAAAGATGACGTACTATATTACGGTATATGTTAATATGGCAAACAAGTTGAGGTATATTCGGTTTCAATTAATAGCGTATTACTAAGTTCAGTCTTTATAAGATAAAAAAAGCCTTAGGGAGTCAGCCAGGTAGACTGTATAATGTGAAAAGTGATGAATTTTTCTTTTATTAGCTTCTTTTTTTTAATTGGGGCTGTGGTTAATTGAAATAATCAGAGGTGATTTATAAAGGCGGCACACCTCCCTCGGAATTTTTAGAAATGTATATCTCTTTGAGGCGATTTTACAGTAATAAGACTCAATCCGACAAACGTCTCCGCTGCGACCATATTACACGGAAAAGACCCTAGCATGCAAACAATGCTGCCGGAAACTAAGTCCGTAAGAATAGCACTATACAACAACCATCTGCTTGATCAAAACGTGTCCTTGTGTTTTTAGTTGTTGTAAGTTATTATTAACCGTTAACGTACATGTTGTTATTGTTTTATCATAGTAAACGTCAGATAAATATTATATACCGAGAAAGGAGAGTCAGATTATGAAGCAACACTAACAAATAATAATGAATGAAATAATTCTGACAGCATAAAGTTTCCAATCATTAGATATTTGAGAAGGTAAAGTACATTTGTCGTGCTATTGTAAATAACTGATCTTTCCGAAACCCGATTATATTAATACTAATTTTTCTTAAAAAAGTTTTTAATTGTTTGAGGAAGTCCCCAGTAAACAAGGAATTTTTTTCTCTTTCCTTTTTTTTTTTTTAACCCGTATTTTGAAAGTGATAGTATTACGAAGACAATCCTTTACAAGTTTAGCTTTTGAAAAAACTTAGAGAGTCAGTGCAGTAGATATCTTATTGAGGGAATTATGGTGCTTCGGGTTTTTTTTTTTTTTTTTTTTTTAAAATTTCTTTATTTTTTTATTATTTATTATTATCATTTCTTTTTAAAATTAATAAATAGAATTGAAATGAGTACACATCTAATGAGGAAGTTGCACAAGCAAGTTCCAAAGCGTGTAAGTAATTTTGACCAAGTGTTTTAATTTATGTCAAATGAATATTAAATTCCTAAATGGAACTGTAGTTAGTTGAAAGTGTGGTGTCTGTGGTGTGTGGGTGGAGGGGGGCAATATATTACACCAAGTTTGAAGCTGAAAAAATATCATCATTAATATTATTGTGACAGAAGGTGTACATGATCTCCGTCGTGCCTTGAAATACATGTACAATTAGGTCTTGGATTGTAAAAGTATCTTTTAAGAAGTCTTTAACGAATACCCTTATTAATAACGAATGAGTTTGCATACAGACCCTTACAATAAACCACTTTTAAATTCGGACACCAAAACCGAGGTTTGCCGATATGATTTATATGCTAAAGAGATTGTTTCACACTGATTGATAAAAAAGAAGAAGATTTACATTAAACATGTATGTGTGAACAAAGAGACATATAGTTAATATATGTCTACTGTGAGGAAGTCTCAGTTACACCCAGATTCATCCCTCACTGTGTTTGTTCCTCTCTAACTCGTATTTTGTGAAAAAGATGTTACTGTAGTACCAAAAAAAATGCAGTTCGTACCCAAACCCGTTGCATTATATTGAGCTGGATACCGACGTTATTGCTTAATCCTAATTCTTGAATGGATTTATTTAAAGATCATATTCTAGCAGGGTTCAGGTACTACTAAAATTAGCTCAGATTTCTAAGTTGAAGCATACTGCTTCCAGAGCGTAATATATATATTGATGACTAAAGTTTTGATAGTGTGTGACTGTCCCGAAGGGTGCCTTCAGCCCTATCCCCGTGCGAGGCCTCTAGCGTGCGAGAAGCAAATTTGGAAGTTGACCGCGACCTCTATATATAGAATGATACCTCCTTTATGACGGATCTAATTTTGTAGAAAATGATTTATTGATAACATGTACGCTTATTTCCAAGATATGTGAGTTATATATATTTCAGTCCTATTGTCATGTTATAGTTGGAGTTACGTCATTATGTGTGGTTTCTTACTATATCCCATAGTGTTTACAAGTGTTGATACTCTAACTGAACTCTTCTGATATGACGATAACCTGTCGACCACGTATTATCACCAGTGACTTTATATCGTTAATGGTCTATCGACACACAATTCATCAGTAAGGCGAGACGCGAGTCAAGTATAAACGAGCACATAATTGTCAGCCAGGCTAGGATCTATATATAAATTTATGGAAATGATATTGAACCAGTTGGAAACCGGAAGTATGCATAAGTCGAGCAGTTGTCTCTGTATTTCTACAGGACTCAGATTAGGTTAAGTGCATACATACGCAGTAAAAACCCTACTTCAAAAAGCTTGAAATACGTATCGGGGTGGTTGTTAGTTTGTTTTACGTACCGGCAGGAATTTTTCACTAAATATGAACATTTCATATCAAGTACATGTACATGGTATCCACAAATTTAAACATATAGCCCTATTTCGTCCACATAGGGAGCGCGGCGATTTGAAGAGGGCGCCTGATGCTACCTTACATGTGTGTTACCCGCTATGCCCGTCATACGGGTCAAAGGTTTACTACTAGGACGCCTATTCTTCATAAGTTTTTTAGATGCCTATTAATAGTGTTTAGACGAAGATGCAAAATCTACCTTTTGTTTCATTTTGGCGCATTTCGCCAGGTTAATGTAATCTTAATTGCGAGCGAGCTGCGCCGTGACCCTCTACGCTGTATTTCAGATGGGTCAGATCATGCTTACCACTAAGCTACAGGTTCAGAATTATTTTAAGATGAGTTTAGTACTGAATTGAAGGTTGTCTAATGCCAAATCTGACCGTCCGTGGTAGCCTACATCTTCTCCTATGGTTAACACCATGGCAGGGGGCGCAGCGACTAGGCGCTGGATTTCTTCCACCAACCTGAAATGGCGCGGGCATTGGTATAATTCCCGCTGCCGTGGGAGTGCGTGCGCGACCCAGGGGACTTAATTCTCTATATGCGAGCGGGTGTGAACTCGAAGGTGCGAGCGAATCCACGCAGGTCTGCCACGCGCTGAGGTCGATGTATTTAATCAAAATTGAGAGGTGTCACTGTGGAAGAGCACCACATACTTTGGATTTTCTTCCTTCTTCTTTGCGCGATACCTTATTAATAAATTTTACATTAAGCGAGAGATGTACCTGTTCCAAGTGGGTCCGATAATAACTCGCGCGTGAGATAATTCCTGTGTATCAACTGCGAGCTCACGACAGTCGTCTATATATAATATAAATCGGTATAGATGAGTATAAGTAGCTAGACGCGATCACCACTACCTAGATGCCAGTCCTGAGTTAAGTTATCTACGACAGAAGACCAAGAGAGCATAGAGAATACTGTTGGGTAAGATTTGAATTGGTGTTTGTTCAGGGTTATGTGATCGAAATCACTCAAATTCTTTTAAAAGGTGTTTTAGCCAATGAGAATCGGCCGCTAGGTAATCACTTAAAAATCTAAATGCTCTAGTTTCCGAAGCTGAGAGTCATTTAATTCCTAAAAGAAAATCATCTCCGTTACAAATTACATGCAATGTTAGGAATAAAATTGTTTCTTGAGTTTAATGAAGTACAACAAAAACACATAAGCTACAAGGACATTTTTACCTTACATGTAAGTGGATATTACAAAATGATTAGATGGGATTAGTGAATGCACCAAAATATTTCATAGTCTGATTGTTTTATCAAAATTCCCCGAATATGATTTTAATTAGGTGGCCCCATTGAAGAACTATACTTTATAGATGTACTTCACTGAATGAACTACAGGGAGGTAAAAGAGAAACTATATTAAAACTAACCCCCTTGTTCGGGATCAATTTACAAAAAAAATTTTTAAAATTTGATCTTCTCTCGGTACAACTGGAGTTTTCGCGAGAGTTTAATATATTAAATAAAGCCAAACCTACATTCAAGAATCGCGAGCGATCGCATTTTCCTCTAAAGCATAGACGAGGAACGGATGAAAGCGGGAGATCGTCTAGTATCATCGCGTGTATGTACGATATCCAATAAATAGGGTTGTTCGATATGCTGCTGTTTTTCCGATAAGCCAAGACTTAAACAGCGCGCTAGCAACAAGCGCTACAGACCTGTCCGATATTTTTCAAAACAACGCTATTGTACTGTTTGTATTGTAAAAAAGGTAAATTTTGTTTTGCTTGTTTTGCCATAATTTGAATTCCTTTCGCTTGTTGCTAGCATTGTGTCGTATCGAATTCCACGCTACGAGGGATCCTGCGAACACCATAGATATATATTTTAATCTACGCTATTCGATAAGGTGATGAACCCATAACGCTCTACACCGGTTGATCTCTCCGGGAAAGTGCGCCGGGAGTGACGTGTTCAGTTAGAATGCTGACAAATAATAAGTCAAAACCTGAAATTCAAATTCTCTTGAATCCACTGTTGATCCATAACTTCTACTTTCGTTTTGTCGGAACTATATTCGTGTATACTCGATCAAGTGGTAGTGTAATTTTACAGCCCGCATCTAACATGCACGAGTTAATGACTGTCTATTATAATCGGTTTCAAGTACAGTGTATATCAAAAAGGCAAAAAGCATGGACAATGTAAATATTATGGTGCAATTTAACGAGGAAACAAACTACCATTATAGCACGTTACCCACTACACCAAACTCCCATTATAGCACGTTAACCACCACACCAAACTCCTTTATAGCACGTTAACCACTACACCAAACACACATTATAGCACGTTCACCACTACACCAAACACCCATTATAGCACATTAACCACCACACCAAACTTTCCACTTTAGAAGTTGTGGCCTGTGCACGACTTGCACAAACAGACGGAATACGCGACAGTCTTGTGATGGTACTCCTATGTGCCTATATGATGTACCTATGCCAAATAAAAAAGGTTATAGTCCAGACATGCGTCCATATGAAAAGAAAATTAGTATCAAATTTCTGACCATTAGGTAAAGTTCATATAGGGGGCATGACTCATTAAAGTACATGACAGACGTGCGATACAGCAATGTGTCCCATATGAGACGTAAAAGAACAAATTAAGGGTAGGCTCAGACACAAATCGCGATACTGCGGTCACAAATGAAGTGACAACCCAGAACAAGTGACCCCAAACTAATGTGTTAGTTGAATTGTTGATTTAGCCCCATCCTTAAGGGATACAAAATATATGTACATGGACTCATAGCGTCTGCTAGTAGACCTACCAGATATAAAGCTGTAATTCAGCCACAGGGCATCATACATGTAACGGATATTGTGCACCGAATGTTATTGGCACGGGTTTAGAATTAAACTGGATGATGCCTAGATCATTTGGTAGAACATGAAACAAAAGGATACGACAAAGGCATGCAATGGTCTGTCGGTGACCTATTTGTCACCTATTTGTAATTTAGGTAGACATGGCCCAGTGTACCGGTAGGATTGAGTTGATGTAATTGACAAAGCAGATTCCTCAAGCGAGTTTGATAAAATTTGATAATATGAGTAACTTGAAATGAGCATATTAATACTGTAGTAGCTCTAAAAAGGGAGATTCATAAGGAGACGAGTAAACAGAAATGACGAGTAGCTGGAAGGGGGAATGGCTACCAGATCCCTGGTAGAACCTTACATTGATATTTTATTTGTTTGTTTTTCTTCCCATCACTCATGTTGAGACATCACCATTGCCGGTGAAGGGCTGGAAATTTCGACCTATGCTTAGCACGTGTGGGTTTTAGCAGTGAGGGTTGGTTTTCGTGCCATGTCTGTTGTGACGCAAACCTAAATGGTTGACCAGCCTGAATAATTAGACGAGTAGCTGGATGGGGGTTTGGATACCAGATCCCGGTAGGACCCAATGTTGATACATTATTGGTTTATTTTTTTTGGGGGGGGGAGGGGGCATCGCTCATATCGAATAGTCACTATTGCCGTTGAAGAGCTGGAAGTTTAAAACATGCTTAGCACTTTATAGTTGTAAGCAGTGAGGGTTGGTTTGCATGCCG
>CAJDSM010061201.1:0-18546 GCA_903981925.1 Ostrea lurida | reverse complement strand
AGAGATATACGAGGTTATGGACTTCGCACCCCTTATATCCTAGCATTTATAGACCGCTCGATTTGCCTATTTTCTCATATATAGGGCAGCATTGGAGGGCACATTTGATTGGAAGGAGATAATACAGAGACGAGGAATGCGTGTTTCTGAACCAGGCGTGTTTGAAGAGTGTTTGACAAATGGGTGAAACGACATAAAAAAATGCATCGCGCATCGTGGACAATACTTGAATAAGGATGGTCATGATTTGGGGGATAGAAACATTGTGATTTGATTTTTGTTGTGTGCTAATATTGATCATTTTGATGAAAATTGTACAAAGTAATAATAAATGAGTAATTAGGTAAAATTTAATTCAATTTTTTCGTTACGAATTATCAACATGTACACGACTTTTTGGCACACCGTACATGGTCTTCCGATGTAAACCAATGGTAATGTACTGTGGGCAAGTTGTTTAAATATTTGAAATAACATATATGTATTTTTGCCCATGGTTTGCACGTAAACCAAATATATATGATATACCAATGGTCCCTTAAATGCAAAGGTAAACATTCTAAATAGTTTTGTGCCGCGTGGATTGAGTTGGTGAGCAACTTTATTTGAACACTTTTCAATTGGCTGTTGATATTGGTTTATTCGAATCATCAGACTAATTCTATATTACTAAATCGGCGGTAAACTTATTTTTGAATCATTCCGTAAATCTGGGGGCCATCAAGCACTGTAGAACTATCACCCGAGCAACAAAGGTATTCTATAAATCTAAAATCTAATTTTTGTAATTAAATCTTTTGTGCTTATTCTTAGCAAACAAAATTATATTACGTGTATTATCATAACTTTTGAATATATTATTTGCAATGTATATAATGATGGTTTATTTCTTTTTCTAGAATCACCGTTTGAATAACATAATAAATTTGAAACGTTCACTGCCGCCATCACTTGGTTACATTACAAATACCAGTAGGTAAGGATATACTGTGACATACACATTTATACATCAATGTATTTAAGAACAGATTACGATATCAGTTTGAAATAAATAATTTTTCCTGCCTATTTCCGCAATTAGTAAATGAAACAGCGAGACTAACCTCAAAAAGAATTAAGTGATGTTCCGTAGGAACTCGAAAACATGCTCGTATTGTTCAGCCTTCATAAACTGGTTTTGACTAAAGGATTAATACATTTTCCTAATAAAGACAATGGCTCACGGCGAGTATGATCGATAGGAGGGGAAGTTTTTTTCCTCCCAAGCACTTTACGAGGGTTACCAAAAAGTTCATGGACAATGTTAAAATTTCCAAAACTAAGCATCAGATCCGAAACATATTTTTACATTAAATAACTTTAATTTAACAATCAAAACAAAAGTGTAAAATTTAAAAACAAATATCAATTTAAAATAAATGAGGTTATTTCAGAATTAAGGAGTACTCTATGAGTCTGTTAAGAGCACGGACAATATAAAGTACATTTCTATGATTCCATTGGTTAGATGACAATGATATAGCTTCATAATAGTATCGCACTAACTTTTTACGGTTATGATATTCTTGCCTAAAATATAATAGATTTTTCAAGGCAAAGACCGTCATCAATGGCAGAGTAATGTAATTTAAACAGTTGGTATTTGAATGTTTATCATGTGGACGCTTGGGGCACAGATAATTATCTTTTGTGTAGATCATGGTATTGATATCGACTCAGAAACGAGAAGCAGAACGACAAGATCACGGAATGTTGCAAATATGACATGGATTACATCATTCGTGCCCTGCTCCATCGGCTGAACATAGCATGTGATCTGGGTTCGGAGTTTCGCCCCACGTTCTACCCTAGCTGTTCTGTTTTATATAGCATCGCTCGATTGCTAATTTTCTACTTATAGGCCAGTTTTGAGGGGCAAATCAATTGATTAAAAGTATTTTGGCGTGGTGTCATAGTGTCTTGATAAGGCGTGGTTTGGTGTTTTGAGTGGGTGTGATCACGCATCGGGGACTTTGTATGTAACGTCATGATTGTGCGTGCAGATATGTGGTGTTTGATTTTTGTTTATGTTAATATTAAGTGTACATATTGATGTTTGTACAAGTAGTAACAATGGTTTGCAAAAGACATTTGATTTCATAATGTCCATTGTCGGACATTTTGGGACTAGATATGGTCCATGTTGGTACTTTTGTTCCTAATAGGCCTCACAGCCTCACATTTAATATACAACTGCTTTCATATTAATGCAACTCACACTTCGAAATAATATGAATGTGTCCTTGCTATTCAACCAAAATGTTTTGAAATATTTATAAATGTTTTCATTTTTGTAACTCAAATTTTGAATTCTATTAATATTTGAAACTTTGAATCATTTAAAATGTTCCATGCTATTTAGTCCCTAATTTTGAAATATCTAACGTTTTCTACTATTTAAGGGTGTATGGGGAACTGACGATTTTTGAAATTACTGCGCAACTTCCGAAATCTCTCGGATCACCTCGGCCGATTACATCTGTAGGATACCACAATCAGCCGAGGTTTGCCGAATATATAGTAACCCTGTCTTATTTCGTTATGTGCAATGCTCACGCTTAAAGGAGGACATTACAATTTGGCGGATTCCATTTATTTACAGATGTAACAATGCGTAAACATTGGTTAAATAATTTTCAACATGCATTGATTCGGCTTTTAAAATCTATATATATTAGATCTCCAAGAGAGAGAGAGAGAGAGAGAGAGAGAGAGAGAAGAGAGAGAGAGAGAGAGAGAGAGAAGAGAGAGAGAGAGAGAAGAGAGAGAGAGAGAGAGAGAGTATACGTTGCGTTTTGCCACTTAAATTTGTGTTAGATTTGTTTTTATTACACATGTATGTGCAGGGAAAAAATAACGCCAGAATGTCGAAAATCTACATGCTTCATACTTCATTTCCGCACGTTTATTTCGCAGTAAGCGAACTGGGTATGTTACTCAAATTTCAGAGGATGAGTATGAATTTAAGCATATTGTTTTTACAGACAGTTGCTATACAGTAATTTATTTTATTTCTGTAGAAATTTAATGCAGTGATAATACCACAAAGGTATAATTTTCTATGGAACGAGGGGTTATTCATATTTCATCTGAGCTGGGGTGCAAGAAAAGACCGAATAATAAATAACCTCTCGTTTTCACAGATATTATTAAAGCATAGTGATAAGATTACCGTTTGCACTCCAATATTTTTGCTGGTATAACTAAA
This sequence comes from Ostrea lurida, assembly GCA_903981925.1. Lineage (NCBI taxonomy): Eukaryota > Metazoa > Mollusca > Bivalvia > Ostreida > Ostreidae > Ostrea > Ostrea lurida. The sequence continues at coordinate 15,299 of CAJDSM010061201.1, read as the reverse complement.
ACCCCGAAACTTGTTTTTTTTCTCAAATTTTCAGGCACAAGGTGTGGGGGAATGGGGGTGGGGTTAAGGGTCTGCAACTCGTTTTGACAGGTTTTGAGGAATGACGGTTTTACAGCAAAGTTTTTTTTATTTATTGTTACCGTCGAAAACGATCCTACATGTAACCTTAAAAAGTACTTTTTTCTGCTAAAACAAATAAAATTCTATCTATTTCGCTCATTTTTAGATTTTTTTTAAATCTTTTGGTGTCAGTCCCTCATGCCTTTTGACAAGGTTTTGAATAAATTTCGTCTTCGCAATGACATATTTGATTAATCGTGCCATTGGAGACGAAACTCACAAAACTAGCTGAAAAATCACCCATTCTGATGAAATAAATGTTTATGCTAATCCATGTTACTCCATTGACAATTTTAAAAATTGCTATAATATGTCAATCCACGGTTCCGTTTAGACATGTGGTGCCAATCTCAAGTGAATTATGGATGACTCCAGCAAGGGTATGTTTGGCGTTTCGTTACCATGGAAACGAACACACGAAACTATCTTTAAAATTTCTTTTTTATGATAAAAACGAAATGATATGCATAATGTTTCAATTATTTTTAGAATTTTTTTTATTACTTTGACACCAACTTTATTCTTCGTTTGACAGGCTTTGGAATTATGGTGGAGTATTTGTATTTTGTGGTATATCGTTGTGGTGATGTAGATCAACCACGTATATGCTGAAAACCTAATTCATATAGTCCATGAAACAAAAACTACGAACCTGATAAAAATATGTCTTTTCAAATTTTATAAAAACAGATTTATAATATTTCTTATGTTAGACATTATTTAGCAATACATTTTGAATTCTCTATCGATCCTAATACTTCGTTTGGAGCAGTATTTGATGGTCCCATCATAGCATGATGTGTTTTGGTGATTCGTGTTAAGAACCATGGAATACAAACTCAACTAATTATTTATAAGTTAAGAGGACCTTAGTTTGTACTCAATCCAAATGGGTCAATGCCTAGAGCACCATTCATCACTAGCGTTTATTTATTGATAATATCGTCGATATTTCTTAGAGGTCAGATGCTCCTTATTTTCCCTTTGACAAGCTTTGGATTTTGATGTTTTTATAGGGGGGGGGGGGGTGTTTGATTGTCGTACATGTACATGTTACCTGGAAACGAACTCCATTAACATAATTTAAAAAATTGCCTTTTTTCAGATAAAGCAAATACAATACTATTATTTTAAGTGTTTTCATAATATTTAATTACTCTGGCATCAGTCTTATCTTCTGTTTTAGACAGACTTTGAATTATGATGTTTCCAAGGAAGGGTATGTTTGATGATCGTTAACCATGGAAAACAAAACTCACAAACTTTTATCTAAAAAAGACTTACTGTACTCAAATAAATTAAATGCTATTTCAATTACTCGGCTTTTGGTTTGATTAAATTATTCTAGGGTTAGTCCCATATTTCCCCTTTTGACAAGCTTTGAATTTTGATGTTTTTAGGGGGGGGTGTTGATGGACGTTACCATGGAAACGAATTCCCATTAACCTATCTAAAATGCCTTTTTCAAGATAAAACAAATTACAATACTATCTATTACAAGTACTTCTAGAATTTTTTAATTACTCTTGATCAGTCTTGTGACTTCCGTTTTGGACAGGTTTGAATTTGATGTCTTCATCAAGCGCGGTGTTTGGTGAATCGTTTAGCTTGGAAACGAACCTGCAAACCTATCTAAATATGATTCATTATTCTGATAAATTTTAAAGTATCATTTAAACCTATTTCAGTTATTTAAGATGTTTTTTTAATTACTCTGATGGACCTCACGCTTTTTTGAGAGGTGGTCATTTCATTGGAATTATGGTGTTTCCAAGGTAGAGGGTATGTTTGATTGGTCGTTACAATGGAAACGAACTCATTTACCTTCAAAAAATTCAAAAAATATCCATTTCTGTCAAAACAAATGCAGTGCTACATATTTCACCCATTTTCAGAATTTTTTTTATTACTCTTATCTGAGTCCCATACATCCTTAACTCAAACAAATCGTTTTTAAGCTAGATAGTAGCTCAAATATGATAACTGTTCATAAGTAAAAAGTGATCATTCATTTTAATATTTTTCATACTATGTAGTTCAAACTTTGAACTTTTCTATTATTTTTTTTTCATACTATGTAACTCAGATTTTGAAATGTATAATGTTTCATACTATTCAACTCAAACTTTGAAATAAGCACGGCTTTATGTCCCTTCTGTCTGTCTGTCTTGGCGTCTATAAAACTGAAGTAATTTCCCTGTATGTTCTTCTCGGGTCCCGTACTTGGGTATCCAGGTGTTTTACCATTCTGTGGGGAGATAAACAACTTATTTTATATCAATATTTGAGGTGTTGAACCTATGTTATGAATTCATTATATGTGCAGTTTAAGTTGTTGAAGTTTAGCATGCACATTTTATAATATATTGTTAAAAGAGAATAAAGAGAATGTACATGTATGATCACAACATCTAATTAATCCAATGCAGGTAATGATCTATTTGATTTGACATTTCTATCAAATACATGTATTTTCACCAACACTTAACATTACCATCTAATAATAGATAATCATATATACTCGAGTAATTGTCCAGTCAAAGCTGTCGCCCTTGTCCTGATCAAAACATGAGTCCTGATTTCCTTCAAAATCACATGTTACTTCCCCTTTCATGTTAAAGTTCCTTGTAGCTGTATTCTCTAAAATGATATAAGAAAAAAAAGCACTTAACACAAATTAACACGTTTGGTCTGTCCAAAGGTCCGTGTTTGTGCATCTCTTAATTTGTATTCCATGTAGTATTTATGAGATTAATCTCTGTTCGTTATTTTCATCTTTCCACAGAATACATGTCTATTTTACTCTGTAAAGGCAAAGTTAACGAACAATGATGAATAATGCAAGTCCCAATTAGAATACAAAAGCAAGAGTTGGGCAAACACGAATTCCTGGACACACCAGATATGGGATCAGGTGCCTATAGGAGGAGTAAGCATCCTCTGTCGACCAGTCACTACCGCCGTGAGCTAATGGTTCGATTCTTAGTCTCTTTGTCTGATTCTTAATCATTATAAGCCAAATCCAGGGTTAAGTTACCCAACGTTAGCGCTCATTTGAAGAGACCCATTCTTGCAGATGTAGGACTCTTGAAAGTGTTCGTGTTTTGATATATATCAATTAACAATCATAATTTTTCACAATTATGTCCATTTGATATATCCCGAAGAACTCGATATAAAAGACACCACAGAATCTGACAGATCTGCTTCATATTTGGATATTTTACTTAACATTGACTCTAATGGCAGACTGGCAACTACACTATATGATAAGCGTGATGACTTTAACTTTGCAATCGTCAACTTTCCCTTTCTATGTAGTAATATACCACTATTACCTGCTTATGGTGTGTATATCTCGCAGTTGATTCGATACGCAAGAGCATGCTATGCGTATGCGGATTTTTTAAAGCGAGGCCAACTACTACCAAAAAAGTTGAAGTTGCAGGGTTATAACGAATCTCGTTTAAAGTCATCATTTCGCAAGTTCTACGGTCGCTATAAATGCCTTGTTGGCGATTACAAAGTATCACTAAATCATATGTTGACTGATTTATTTCATACCATTTGTTAGACTATCATTTTCTTACTAGATTTGACTACGGGTAATCCCGTTTACTTTATTTCGACTACGGGCTCACGGCGGGTGTGACCGGTCAGCAGAGGATGCTTACTCCTCCATGGCACCGATCCTACCTTCACTTTGCGGAGGTCCGTGTGTGCCCAACACTCGATTTTGTATATGTTTTTTGGATTATGATTACGTTTAACACGATGTTACTTTCGCCTATTTGTATACCAAAAAACTATTCATCAGAATAGCCATAAGAATGGAAGAAACAATGCATAGATATATCTCACCACAAAAATTTGGAAACAATCGAGTTTTGGTAATGAAACAACGTTTGATATATGATGTATTATAACGTTTTGGTAGGGTGTAGTGTGAAAAGTGCGAGTGAAAATAACGAGCAGTGATAAATGTCATAAGCCCTATATAAATGATACAAAATCAAGAGTAGGACAAACACGGACTCTGGAAACACCTGAGGTAGGATGAGTAAGCATACCCTGGTGATCGGTCTACGCATCGTGAACCTTTCTTCTTAATCTGATAATCGGATTAACCAGAATGCAAAGAACTACCAGGCAAATACGTCAGATAGAATTTGACCAAATTATTCTATTTGAACTTCTACAGTATTCAGGAATGACTATTTCTTTGTTAGAAAGGTGATTTCTGGAATATTTATGAACGTTCCAAAGTAGCCTATTGCACACTTTATAGAACTCGTTAGAATAATAGACTTTAGATTGTGTGGTTAAAATCACTTCAAAAATTACATCGCTGCTTTCTGAACTTAAGTGAAAATTAGATTTGTCATGGTGTGTGTTTTCCGGGAACAAATAACAGATATTAATTCATGGATTTTGATTTCTGTAAGTTAGCATGTTTCATTGATATGTTTCTTGTGAATGTAAATTGTTGTGTATTTGAATTATGTCGCCGAATTTACTGGTAATTTGGGTGACTTTGACTAATAACAAGAGGAATGACAGGAAATGCGATATCAGCTGACCACCTACAGCTTGTGACGTCACAATAGTGGACGGAAAGCAAGAAAACAAACATGACTACAGGACAATTTGATCTCATTCTTACCTTTGTAAAGCTCCTTTGGAAAAACCCCAAAATAGTTAATGATCAAATACCCTGAAGCTCTTACCACATGTTCCTTTCGTTAGTGTTACATCATCTAGTGCAAAGTTGGACACTTTACCACCACGGGTAAAGGCAAAGACAATCTTAAACAGAAATCAATACATTTATTGATTAAAGGAAATTTACATTTAAAATAAATGTTTATACGTATATCTATCACAGCATTGCGAAGTGAAGTTGAATTTGGAACGATACTACGTTTGATGGTTGGAATTCACCTTTCATATGCATGATGCTTTATTTATCAATCAGTTATGATTCTATATTTAAACAAAATCAACTCTGTATTGATTAACCGTCGAAAATGCGACCCAATCCATTAATTTCACAAATATAGTTGCAATCACTTTTAAACTAATTAAAAAATAAAAAAAAATGTTTTTGTGTGATTGATTTAAATTATGATTAAATATAAATGTAGTGCTAAAAGATGCATTTCGAGTAATTCGAGATATATACAATATGTACGTATTGAAAAAGAGACATAGTTAAAGTTTTGGGAGATAAATTGTGTGTCGAGACTGTAGAGATAGAGACACATGTATTGGGAGAAAGAAGATTATCTCCCTTAGGCATAGCTCTGACATTGTGACATATTTGGCTCCAGTCTTTGGCATTCCAAATTTCAGGTCTGCAAAGTTTTATTACATGTTTTCGGATTTCCAACATTTCGGTATGAGTATCACTGAAGAGACATAATTTGTCGAAATGCGCACCTGATGCATCAAAATTGGTACCTTATCAGATTAACATTATGACCCCTGGGTCGAGGCCTCTGCTGGTGGACTGTTAAGTCCTCGAGGGTCTCTACAGACCAGTAGATATGTATGTTGTTACTAGCTTGAAAATTCGGATATATATTTCATTGCAATGGTGAAATTAGAAATTCATTTCAAAATTAAAGATTATCTCCCCCAGTCGTAGCTCTGATCCTTCGAAGTATTTGGCTCCAGTCTTTGGCACTCCAATTTTTAGGTCTTAAATTTTTAATTACATGTTTTCAGATTTCTAACATTTCGGTATGGCATACGAAGAGACATAATTTGTCGAAATGCACATCTGATGCGTTAGAATTGTACCGCATAAGTTTAATATATAAATCATATACGGTACCAATTTTTATGCACCAGATGCGCATTTCGACAAATTATGTCTCTTCAGTGATGCTCAAACGAAATGTTGGAAATCCGAAACATGAAAGTGAACATAAAACAACAATGTAATTGGGAGAGAATATGCATTTTGAGTCCGTATAGATTTGAGATAATTATTGGGAGGAAGATTGCATTTCACGTCTGCTGAGACAGAGGTGTTAATACATGCATTGGTAGAGATAGAGAGATGGAGATATATAGGTATAGTGAGAGAGATTGCATTTCGAGTCTACATAGATGTGCTGGAGACTTGTGTAATAAATGATCTCTTTTAAACAATAAAAAACCTGCTGCTGTTAACATTCATTTGTATTTTAGTAGAACTCACTCTGTCGTGTCTATGGAGTTTTATATCAATCTGCCTGTACTTCCAATCCACATACAGTCCACCAGAGAAAGTCTGGTTGTAGACACGAACAGAACTGTCCTTCATATTCTTCGTGTAGATCTTAACATTTGCTGTCGTTCTGATATTTCGGCGGGAGAATCGAAACCGTAAACACCAGTTACTGTTTTCAATATCTGTAAAAAGAACACATTGAGCATTCAGTTTCAATGTATATGCATAATGCATGGCGAGATATTCGATATCAAGTAGAAGTTCTTTTGATATTATGGACATACGTACATATTTACATCCTTTTCGAACAGGGATGATTGATTTATAATTAAGAATGTCATCCACATACCTTCCCCCGGAAAGAGTACAAGAATTTGATTCCACAAAATGAAATGGTGGATATCCTTGTTGGTGGATGGTCCTTCGACCTCGAGAATTTAGACGGTTTCTAACTGTCTCGGTTTGATACGAAATACACATTTAATTCCATTTTATTTATTGTAACTTTTGAAACGCAGGAATTTCTCCTTAATGCAAAGTTCTTCTCCGTTACTGGCTTTTGGCTTGAGATTTAGACTACTTTTATGCCTTTTCTATAAATATGTTTATTGCGCTTGGCTTTCCAAAGTTTTATGTTTCAAGTATCGCTTAATATGAATAGTTATTTTTCGAAATGTTTCACATACGATGCACCAAGATTAGTATCACATATACGCATTACTTCATTTTAGAAAACGGGTGAAGGTGTCGCATCAAATCAAGTATCGTACATGCATTTTCAATATGAAAGTGGACAAGGAAACGTGAAACAAAATTGTGTTGGTTATATAGCTGCCAAAAAGCCATTATTACTTACTAATGAAAGGCTTACCAAAGAAATCAATATTAGAAAGAAGTGATGCTTGACTTCCTGTCTCGTGTTCTTCATTGCTGTCATTTACAAAGGCAAAATGCGATCCTTCATATGCAGACGCTGGACCCTTGGGTGTTTTATCCTGTAGTAGAAAAGGATGACTCCGTTAAACAACCGAAATCAGTCTCTTATAATTTGGTCTCACTAATCAATTTCGCAAGACGGAACATAATAGAAAGCAAGAGTTGGGCACATGCAGATCCCTGGATACCCTAGAGGTGGGACCTGATGAATACGAGAAGTAAGCATCCCCAGTTGACCGGTCACACCCTCTGTGATTTTACTGTCTTCATCAAATAAATGGAGTAAACTATATTCAATATCAGTGTGTAAGGAAAGACTGCTATGAAACATTTCAGACAGTATTTGATCCAATGACAGGTTGTAATGACAAACTACATTGTTTTAACGATCATAGAATTTGCGAAATGTTAACTTCAAACGTGACTGATGACACTCCTGCACTAGCAACTTGTTTGTAAGTACATGTAGCATGTTTTGATTCAAAAACTAATCATATGCAGAACAAGTTCTTGCACATCGAATAAATTGAGAGACACAAATACTATATGCAGTTGATGATGGAATGCTGCTACATAGACATGGGAAATTGACGAGGGATCCCTGTTTGCCCAAGGTTTGTTAGATTGTTCGCTATCATTACCTTTTTATCATTATGTTAAATGTTAAAAGAGATAAATGATTCTTAATATTACATGTATAAGGTTTCATCTTATCAAACTACCTTAGTAATTGTCCAATTGAAATCGTTGTTTTCAGATTGAACCAGAAAACACGGATCACCAGGCTCAAAGGTGCAGGAGTAAAAACTACCTATAAAAAATAAAAAAGAGAAAATATCTAAAGTTGCAGGAGAAAAAAACCGACCTGGAAAAACGCGAAAAAAAAAAAGAAAAAATTATATCCGAAGTTTCAGGGGAAAACACGGCCTGGAAAAATGACGCTGAAAATTCTCCATAAGTTTAGACGATATTCTGTTAATGTTTTGCATATCCAGTAAAGCTTTCACAGACGTAAAGTTTATACTTAAATAGTCCTAGAATACAATAATTTTCTAATGTTTTATTTTACAGTGACATGATTTTAGATTGTGGAATCAGTCCAGTATTACCGCCGTCACCCTGACCCATTAACTAACTGAATTTAAGGTAGAACGAAATTTAACGTTCGTCCATATTTTAATTTGGTAACGTATTTTGTTTGAAACACAGTCTACTTTCGGTTTTAACGTTTTAAGGATAGGAATCGCCCAATTTGACTCGATAAATAAAGTATACGATTTTTTATGTGTGTTTTTGGGACTATGATTACGTACAAAAAGGCGAAGTTAACATTGTGTCAAACGTAATCTTAATCCAAAAAAAATAAATACAAAATCGAGCGTTTGATGCATTGTTACTTCGCCATTCTATATTGAGAAGAAGCCATGTAAACGTTTTGGTCAACACTTTCGATGGTCGAAAGGCGGTTCGTATATCCAACATTGGAAAACAACCCAAAATAGAACTTGAAAAATCGGAAGAATAATGGTCAATAATAGATTCAATTCGCTGCAAACCTGATGCTGATCCGTCAAACCGTATTTCTATTGATTATTTGTATGTTTCAGGTACGTATTTAAATTTTATATCGACCCAAATTCAAGATCAATCTGCAGGAGTATGAAATGGATGTACTTACAATGGGTGTGGTAGTGCAAGATACAGGCCTTCCTACTACCTATGGTGAGTATGTTAACCCTTTAGATCGACCGGTAGAGCACTGGACTTTCGTGCGAGAGGGCCCTGGTTCAATCCCCATCAGAGACAAAACGAATGTCTCTTTAACATGGACTTATGGGTATACTGTTTAACATGTACATATCCACGAAGTTTGAGTTGTTGATATAACTGACCTGCTAACAAAATTTAATCAAGTCAGCATTGTTTTTTATCAAGTGATAACAGAGCAGTCTATACGGACCTAGTTTTTAACTTGGATTAATTAGTCAGTGACATCCCAAGCTTTATTCGAAATTAACAATTAGATGTATTTTTAGTAATAAAATATCAAACTCCTCTGTAATTTCCAAAATGTACAGATGATGCCATAGATAAACTAGGTTTGGGGATGTATGAAATCTTCTTTCTTTTTCAGTCCTATACATCCAAGAAAGGTAACTCTTGTTAAAGGATATTTTATTACAAGGTTTTCAGGGAAAAAAATTAACACGTGTTCCTTTGTATTCCATATTTGGTTTGAATATTATTTGTTAACACCTGTGCTTCTCAATTACAGATATTCCAGTGGGTTTTCCTGCCTCATATGATAAAAAGATTTTCTGATATTGTTTTAATTTTTTTCATCAAAATAAAATAAAATTACGCTGAATATAATTTTGTTTTCAGTGTCTTCATCTACTATATATTTTGTTTTGACTTTTCAATATAAATAGTTTTGTATATAATGGAAAGGTTAGTACAAAAACGTATGTTTTCCGCTTTTCAAAAACAAATCTAAAAAAATAAATAAAAATAAACAATTGAAGATTTTGAGTTTAGACTGTTGCCATCTTTCATCACACTAATGCCTGAATTCATCTGCAAAAAAATTGTCAAACGTTTCATTCCACCTTAAAGGGCAACACCTCAATTCAATTCAGCCGTTGGTTACAAGAGTTCATTTCTTTACATCTATTTACGTTTTTTAAGTAAACATGCAAGATGAGAACGCATGGTTTATTCAGTTTGATATCGCGTCTCTCATTTGTGTGCTGTCTAGAGAGTTCCAAGTTCAGAATGCCTACGGAATTACTGAAATGGTAATATAAATTCATCATGATAGCAAAAATGATTTATAAAAGACAACAAAGCAAGGTAATAATGACTAGGAGAAAAAAATAGAAAAATCAATCCAGTAGACAGATTCGGTATCTTTAGAAAATAAATTAACCCCCTCCAAATAAACAACAAACAAACAAATAAAAAATTCCATATCGATAGTGCCATAAATACTCACTGCAGGATGCTTGGGTAACTTTTTCATCACTACAGTCCTTCTCGTTGTATAGAAATGTGTTATTGGAACATTGATATGACACACAAGATGTGAAGTCCTTGCTCTTTGTGATTTTTCGTTTCGCGAAAAATTCTTCCTCAACTGAAAAGAAAGCATTTTTTATATGCAATCAAATTAACAGCACGAAATCTGCTCACAATACATTGACTGAATGATCATCACACAGTCGAAGGAATTTCTAAGGTTCGTTTGGTATTATATGTCAGTCAATTTTTAGTAGAATGTTGCTTCATATATATGGGAAGTTGACAATGCTAGAAGAAGCAGATAATATATCAAAAGCGAGTCGTGCTTTTTATTAAGGTAGATCTCTACATCGTCATAATGGCGACTTCATTTCGAAATATGGAATGAAAATATCACTATCAAGGTTATATATCAATTCATTTCAGAATTAAATGGCTAGCGCACTAGCTCAGTAAGTTAGCACGTTGCAATCTGAACTGCAGATCGTGGTTCGAATCCAGCAGGGGTTTTAAATTTTTTTCAAATTGCTTTCTACTAAAACTGCATTTTTTGACGAAATTGGGTGAATTTGACACTTTTTATTTTCAAAATTATTGTTTAACATATCCTTATTTCTCATCCACGTCAAATTTCTCGGTGTAGCACTCCACCTTAACGCAATACGTGATTTTTCTTTATATAGCTCGTTATAATGACCATATAATTTGCTAAATGCTGACTTAAAATGTGACTGTTGAACTCCTGTAACAACAGCTTCTTTATAAGTATAGCCTGCCTCGATTGAAAAAAAGATAATACACAGAACAAGCTCTTATGTATCGAATGAGTTGAGAGACATACACATCATATGCAGATGGTGATAGAGGGAATTTGACAATGGAGAAGTTAAAATCGTCAGGTTTGTCATATAGCAGAATTGCTAGTTTGCTGTTATTGTCTGTTCAATGGTAGAATTTTAACTAATCTCATATTTTACAACGAAATAGAATATTTTTTCACATCATTAGTATATCATGTAAAGGCAAAGACAACGAACAGTGATCAATCTCGTAAGTCCTAAATATATCATGTAAGTAACTAAGTGTGCAAAAATATTTTAGAAATCCATACTCTAGGTTCGGAACAATAATAGCAAAATAGGTCATATTGGAAGTTACTTCTACAGTTAACAGTTTTAAACTTCATGAAAAATTATGGTCAGAACAAACAGTTGATTGCGGATAATATAGAAATAGGGCATAATTATCAATGAGAAAAAAGCGAAGAATCAGTGAAAAGGTGAAGATAATGAATATTAATCTGAACGTAGACCCATAGACACACACACTATGGGATCAAGTGTCTAAGAGGAGTAAACATCCCCTAGTGACGGGACATTCCCGCCACAAGCCACAAGCCCTATATACGGAATAAAATCTAGATAAATAGTTATACTTCGTTTTGACTACGGACTGTTCCGTTTACCTGATCAAGACTATGGGCTCACGGCGGGGGTGACCGGTCAACAGGGGATGCTTACTCCTCCTAGGCCCCTGATCCCACCTCTGTTGTGTCCAGGGGTCCGTGATTACCCAACTCTTGTTTTTGTATTATATTTAGGACTTACGAGATTGATCACTGTTCGTTATCTTTGCCTTTACATTCGTCTTTAGATGTGGAAAAGGTTTCAATTAGTCCATGCTTTCCTAGAAAAGTATTTTTTATATGATTTCTTCATTAAATGTACAAACTAAAATGTAGTTTTTGTAAAGGACATAAATTGCTTACCAACAGAATACACGTTGCTGGTGTTTTTACCTCCACAAAAGATACCTTCGCAAGTGAGGTTGCACAAACTGGCATCTACTATTGCTTCCATGCTGGTAGTATCATCTAGACAAGCACATTCTTTATCCTACAATTAAGCGTTGGTTCGCACTACACTTCAATTGAAATAGGAGTTTTCATTTACTGGCAAGAGCGGGTATGAAAAATATATTTTACTCCGATTCAAGTAAAAATACTTACAAGCATTATCCTGTCATATAAGGCAAAAGGTAACGAACAGTGATCAATCTCGTAAGTCCCAAATAGAATACAAAACAAGACTTAGGAAAACATGAACCCTGGACACACCAGAGGTGGGATCAGGTGCCTAGGAGGAGTAAGCATCCCCTGTTGACCGGTCACACTTGCCGTGAGCCATAGTCTTGATCAGATAAACAGAGTAATCCGTAGTCAAATTAGGCTATGAAAAACGACAAAGAATTGCTATGAAATCATCAGACAACATTTGACCAATGACAGCCACCACTGGCAAATAAAATTGTAATAACGATAATAGAATTTGCGAAATGCTGCCTTTAAACGTAACTGTTGATAACCCAGCAACAACATATTCTTTGTAAATGCAAACATTCTCGCGTGTACCAACATGTAATAACAAGTGGACTTGAAGTTAGTACCGTACAAGTGATTCTTTTTATTCCTTTATACAATGTATCTGTATACTTCGCCTATTTATATACTTATGGTGATGTTTATTTGGTGAATCTTTGGATATCATCAACATACGTGAAAATTGTACATCCGCTAAAGAAGCCGGCCATTGAGTACAAAACATTGTTTTTTGTTGTTGTTTTTTTGTTCAGACAAGATTAGGGACAGGACATTTAAAATTGCTTTATAAGATAAAGCAAATTAAAAATACAATTCCAAATGTGTGCTTTTTACTTATCTCAAATGTTTTGAAAATCAGTTCTTGCTGTGATTTAGCTCTCTTGAATTCAAAAGTCAGTACTATTTTCTCTTAATTTCAAAATAGAGTGATATTTTACTACGCCTTTAATTTCATTGAAAATATAATTCCCTTCACTACAAATTGTCCAGACAACTTAACAAATTGATAACTTAAAATGTTTATCTGTAAATGTGGTTTCACGATTCACAGATTCATATCATTGACGAATGTGCAATATAAAATGGCGAAGTAACAAAGACAAAGTAATCAAAACATAATCATAGTCCAAAAAACACAACAAAATCGAGTGTAAGCAACACGGACCTTCGACGAAAAGCGAAGGCGGATCAGGTGCCAGTGAGGAGTAAGCACCTCTGCTGACCGGTCACACCCGCCGTGAGCCGTAGTCGAACAAAGTAAACGGGTTACCCGTCGTCAAATCTATTAGAAATGACAGTTTACAAAGGGTATAGAAACAAATCAAGTCAACACTAATGATTTCGTGATAATTTGTAGAATCGCAAACAAGGTCTTATAGCGACCGTAGAATTTGCGAAATGATGACTTTAAACGAGATTTGTTATTACCCTGCAACATCACTTTTTGGTTAGTAGTGGGCCTCGCTTAAAAAATCATTATACGCTCGGCTATGCCCTTGCGTATCGAATCATGGGCATACAACACCATAAGCAGGTGAAGTGGTACATTACTAACACAAAAAAGGAATAGTTGACAATTGCAAAGTCAAAGTCATCACGTTTATCATATAATGTAGTTGTCAGTCTGCCATTAGAGTCAATATTAAGTAAAAATCCAAATATGAAGCCATCTGTCAGATTCCGTGGTGTTCCTTTATTTCAAGTCGCAGATATACAAATGGACATAATTGTGAAAATTATGATTGTTTAATTGATAAGACTCGTCTATTACCTATAAGTAAGGTTGAAGGGCACGGCAAGTTTTTGTTTTTATTCCCGTAACAGTTTTCATGAAACAAATTGCTCGCTTCGAGTAATATGAAATAAGTCTGCCAAATAAGGTGGCACAATTGTGCCCATAGGATATCAACAGATTGTTGGAAGACATGGTCTCCGAAGAACTACATAATATTATTATTATAAGAAACCAAGCATGCTCTTAATATCTTCTTCAGAGTACTTGTGTGGGCAATCAGAGTTGGTTTCTGACAAAATATGTATCTTGTTTCCCAATGACCAGAACTTGTATTTTCGGTGCCGTTTTGTTCAAAAAGCAATTATCAATTATCTTAAAAAGCCTAGATTTTAATTTACGTGAGGAAATTGTCTGTAGTAAAGTGCTGGAGAATCATATTTTGATAGCAGTCAATTTTAGAAAAATCTCCGTGACTTGAAGTGTTCTATAAGCTCTTTAGAGTTTTGCAGACTCACAATCTGATTGACACCACTTTGGAATATGTTAGTGATACAGTATCTCTGAAGTGACTCTTTAACAGCTGTTGTAGCTAGTTTTGTGTAGTCAGGTATAGAGCGGCTTGGTGAAGCACCTTACTGGGTACCGCGATGTATCTTGTTTTAACTAATTTTTATTTGCAAGTTTGGAATATTAAGGCTTGGTAATTCAAACTTGATCCTGAATCTTCGGAATATTGAACAGGATTCAAAACAATGAAAAGGATTTTGAAGAATCTTCATCTTTAGTCCCAGATGCTAGGAGTTAAGTAGCGACTTCAAGAGTTGAAGTAAACCCTGTTCATTTAAACAGAGATCAAGTATTGATAGTGATTTATAACAAAAATGTACTTGCTTATCCAGCTCAGAACCAAGTACCAATAGTTTATAGTAGTCTATGTAATAGTCATTTACCATTGACTTTTATTAATAGACAGGAAAGGATATAGTACGTTCACTTATTACTCCCGCTAAATGTTTTATACGGGATATTTACATAATTGTTCGAATTCTTTTGATCCATCAGACAAAAGGCTAAGAGTCCTCTCCCTCAGGACTTTGTCCAGACGTCTGCGATATTTTCCACAAGACATCATTAATAGTCATGAATTAATGTCGCCATTTAAATGAGCGAGGTATCACTGGTAATTTTAGGACCTTTTGAAATGACGGGACTTTCAAGAATCCTCCTTTGGACTACTAGTCATATTTATTCCCCAGTCAATAAGCATGACACGGACCTACCTACATTAAATGAAGGAAGAGGAACATGTAACGTTATAGAAGATTTCGATGTAATTCCTTCAATATTGATAGCGCACTGCAACAGTCTGCTTTGTATTAATAACTTTGGTG
>CAJDSM010061198.1:6280-25932 GCA_903981925.1 Ostrea lurida | reverse complement strand
AATAATGATTGGGTTTTTATATTATACTTATTAGGTTTGTTACTGACTGTCTACCGAAATATGTCGGGTTGTTCAATTCCATAGAAAGGCAAGGCGAAGCCGAGCCTTCTATAGAATTGAATAATCCGACATATTTCCGTAGACAGTCAGTAACAAACCTATATTAGTGTTTTGTTTTGTCGAGGACCACATATTGCGGCATAGTATGGTGAAAAGTTGGTTTTAGTACTAAACAAGACGTAACGGCCGTCATGTTGCCGTCTATATTTTGCTACTCGCCGTCTAAAGAAATTTAGAGAAATTTAGACGGCAGTCACGTGATGCACTTCAACCAATGAAAGCGACATTTTGGTCCGAGGCAAAACAAAGCGCTTTATCCACCTACTATAAGTGCTCAAAGCGCTTTATAATGCAATTATTACCCCGGCGGACCTAAATAATTCAGAACCTTCTCAGTGCAAGCTGAGGCGCTAGAAAACTAACATTCTGACAATATTTTCACGGTCTATATAGTCAGGTACCCCTTTTCACTTGGGGAGTGAGGGAATTCGTGTAAAGTGCCTTTCCCAAGGAACACAAACGGTCATGACTCGAACTACAACCTCTCGGTCGAGAGTCTGACGACCTACACCACCGACGCCACATATCGTTTATATTATCATCATTTGACATTCGCGGGTGAATTTCACCTGGGAAGGAAAATGATGTTTTTTCTTTACTATAATGTGTGTTGTGTTGTTTGTTCCTGTGGACATGATTCCATTGTGGTTTTAATAAAGAGGATCTTAACAAAATTATTCTTGTATTTTTCATAATAATTGCACTGCAGTGTGTTTTTAAATCTAAGATTCAGGTATTTTACTCTTTTGATATAGGCTAACTCGGAAAGAGTTTGGATTCTAATTTTTCATCCGATTTGCATTATCAAGTTACTGGTAATGGAGAGAAAATGCCTCTTAAAAACTACAACGCTTATAAAATTGTAGAATTTTAATAGAAGATATCCTGCGGACCCCCATGATACTTAAACTAATTGTAATCAAGTTGCCTTCATTATTTTCATCCTCTGACATTTAACATGCCTGCCATTTAAAAGAACATTTATAGGTAAGATTCCCGTACATAAAAAAAATTACCATGTGCATGGTATTTTCTGAACATTTTAAGATGAAAAACAATACACACACATGGGTATTTTCAAAACAAGTGGTGTAATGATAAAGTAAGCCGTGTTGTATAGAGAAAGAATACTAGTATACAGTCGTGTACTGTATAACATGCCATTACAATCAAGTATTTCACAGTTAGCAATTGAACAGAGATTCCTTTAATTCCTTCTTTTATTTCATAGAGCTATGTACAATGATCTAAATATAGTTCAATCGCACTATTCCCCCGAGTTTATCAGCATCTTGAATTATATACAATTTTTCTTAACTAAAACAAAACTCACACATTTCCCTGACCGAATACCGACTGTTCTACCACATCAATAATCTCTACTCCCAAGACAAGGGACACAAAAAATAAACACAATGAAACTAATTTTACAACAACCTCCATCTTTCCTTCACACAAGAAGTTTGTCTGTTAAGTAGAAATGGTAATATATCACGTGACCCAAAAATATTTTAACCTCTCTGACGCACTTACTGCATGCCGAACCTTCGATAGAAACTGTGCATGTTTACTTACTTTATACATTTTAGCGTATTCATGGGTGAGTATAGGTTTTAAGAAATGTTCAAATATTTAGACGGTGTATAGAGAATAATACACGACCATGTAATGATATAAGTAATCTGGTACTGGTGGAGCTGTAACGATGTTTTACACAAAGCAAAACATGCCATTTGTTCAGTCCCGTGTTCAGTGCACTTTTCATTTCAGTTATCGGTATATACTAAACATGATTCATTTGTAAATGTATTAAAGTTTCATTTGTACTTGAAAAAATGTTATTTTTTTATTTTAATTTAGTGATAAGAATAATGAATATGTGTTTATTATAAAACAATAGACTTATTTTTATTGAGTGATAAAGGTAGCCAGAAATTGCAGCCGGAAATAAATCATATTAACCCGCGTAAACAGAATTTTTAAAATAATGAAAATTTGTCTGTTGTCTGTCATCGTTGTCGTAAACTATTCACATTAATTTTCGTCTTCTTCTTCTTCAGAACCACTGGGCCAAATTCAACCAAACTTGGTAAATGAAGGACCAGGCCTCCTTCAAAGGGGAGATAATCACGAAAATGAAAATATATGGCGGTACATGTCATTTAAAAATCCTCTTCTCATGAACCACGTACTGGGCCAGAAAAGCTGAAATTTTTATGAAAGCTTTCTGATGTAGTGGAGATTCTGGTTGTTTAAACCATGACCCCGGGGGTAGTGTGGGGCCACAAAAGGCTATTGTAGCCTCTTTGTTAGCCAGAATTCGGGACCCTCAATATAATGGGATGAGATCACCGTATTAATTAATATGCAATTGTTTTTCTTTAAAAATAACAACTCTTTCATCTCTCCATGATGCAATATGACAACCACATCAACGTGACATCACTATTCCGAACAACTAATTATTATTTGCCATTTAAAGGGCATGGACACGTTTTGATCTAAAAATGCTTAGGTTTTAGATTTTCATTTCTAACGTTTACAATGCTCACTTATGGTATTTCTAATGGTCAGCAAAAATTTGAACCGTTCGCAAATTATGATTTAAGGTCCTCCATCAAAGAAAATGCAGTGATAATCTGGTGTGAAATTACACCTCAAATTCACAATGCCAATTTTAATTGTATCGGTTAAACACCGAGACCATACTTCCCGTACCTTGACTGTGACCGGGGTATCATACATTTCCCACCTACTAATTACCCGTGACGTCAGCTATGATTACGTAACACTTTATTTTCGGAAAACAACAACAGGCCCTTCTTACATGCCAAATTTTCACAATATGCGTGTTACCAGCGGAGAATTTATTAATAAGTTCAAAAAGATATAAAATTTCTTAACATGAAAAGTTAGGAGAGCAAGTGCATACTTTTTCTGAAAATGGTAAAAATCAATAAACATATTGACAGCCCTCCGCAAATTACCGGAGTTGCCCACAGTCTTTTAGATACCGTGCCTTAAAGATATAAGTAAAAAGTTGCACCCAACACTTTTCAAAAATAAAATAAATGCAGAATCTATATTCAAAAAATTGTGTAACTGACTGTAGCAGGTATCGTGAAACTGGCGCATTGTTTTACCAAGTATATAAAAAGATCAAAGATCTGTATTTTAATCAGATTGAGCCTGACTACAAATTGTTACTCAATTCATTAATCAATTACTATTTATTTCAAGTAAATAAAGTGTGTTAATTTTGAAAATAGATGGAAACATACTATAGAGTGGGTTTTTATTATAATTACAAAAAGAAGCTGCTCCATTAAATAACTAGCTTTTGTCGCCTGCAGATGAACATACAATGTTAGAGTACACAAATGAATGCAGTATTTTCTGTAATATACTATCAAAAATTAAATTGTAGTAAAAAGCAAATAATCCATTACATAGAAAGTGAGAGTTGCACCCGAAGGCTAGAACTTAAGTTAGTGACACTATTATATATATCATATCATGACGATAAAGGATCAAACAGACAAAACCTGCCATCTATGTTGTCATTTTACAAGATGCTTGTAATTGCGCTTGAGTAAACACCCACTGGAAGAAACTGCCACGAGCTAATTTAATAATCTTTTTAAATTCATCATGTGTGATGTTATGAGGCTGCACATGTATCTATTATTTTGAAGATATGGAGCTTCGTTAGTGCCCCATCCCATACAGCTGTTATTATTCTGACAGGAAATTCGTTTTAATCAAAGTTTATGGCCACGGGGAATAAAGAAGAAAAGAAAAATCATCGTTAGGAGCATTGGGAATCTAAAATTCATTGCATATCAACTTCTTACCTATGTTAATTTGTTGTTTACAGAATGTTATGGTACCCACGTGGGTTTCGGTTACTCGGGGGGCGCCGAGTTTCACTATGAATCCCTAATAAGAAGGTACCAGGGATGTAAGCACGTGGAAGGGAATCTAGAGATCACCAATCTCCAATCCTCGGCCAAAATCTCGTACGACCTCTCGTTCTTATCGACCATAGAAGTGGTGACTGGCTACGTTCTCATTGGTCTGTTGGACGTGGAGTCCATCCCTCTGACTAGTCTGAAGTTGATTCGCGCCGACAACATGTTCAACATCATGGGAGAGGATTATGGTCTCGTGGTGGCCTTCACGGACTCCACAAATAACAACCAGAAGGGACTGCGAGAGCTACAGCTTCCGACATTGAGGGGTGGGTTTGGTTAGCTGAGCTAAATAACGCGTTTTATGTCGTTCTATGGTGAAAGTTGTTTTGACAGCATAGGGTGTGTTACGTCATAGGGATTCGGAGAGATATGCTTTTGTTAGAAAACTCAAGTTAGTTCATTTTACTAACATTCACAAAATTTTACGTTATTTAAAGATACAGGGCTCCAATTCAACAGCTTTTAAACAATTTTGAATTAATCTTACCAGGATAGTTAAGTTTTCAGGTAACGGAGACTAATTTATCAACTCCGGAAATTTCAATGAATAAAATTAAATGCATTTTTTTTTTTTTTTTTTGGTAGTCGGGAATATCATGTGCAAGTATTTATGTAGAATTCTTCTTTAAAAATCTTTCGAAAACTTGCCAGATTGTTCTTTTTCAAAGTACATATATATATCAGGATTACCAAAGTACCTTCTGTGAAATAAGACTGAAGAATTATAGGTACCGTAACCAGATGGAACCTGTTTTAAAATCTTGTCCCAGAATGTGCATATTGCATTCACTAAATTGCTTTGTTTTTGTTAAGGACGTGTCTTTTTTAAGGATTAAGAAACTTTTACATGGTTTTTCTCTTTTCAGAGATTTCCAGGGGACGCGTCTTATTTCTGCAGAACCCGTTGCTGAACTACGTGAACACTATTTCCTGGAACGGCATCGTCCCGGGAGTGGTAAATCCAGTCACGTACGGTGAAAGTGCCTACAATATGACTAGTAAGTATCTTTAAGTACTCAAAATGCCAACAATATGTCTAGTAACTACCAAATGACTATAATCAAGTGATACAACGGTTGGACTGATAAGAAATCAGTAACTTAGTACTCAAAGTGCCTACCATATGACTAGTAAGTATTTAAATACCATATTTACTCAGAGTGCATACAATGCAACTACGTGTAGTCAGTACCGCATAATCTATGTTTACGTCATGAGTGTGATGCCGCCTTGATACAAAGCGGACTCTTCCAAGCCACCGTTAACCGTTAGAATATGTCTAGCAAGTCCCATTCAAAGTGCCTAATATGACTAGTAGTAAGTAACAAATACATGTAACTATACGTGCTCAAAGTTGCTACACTATGACTAGTAAGTACCACATAAACAGAAGTTTTCAAAGCGTGTGCTTGTTCTCGAAATGTCTCCTATACAACAATAATGTATGGTGTACTCAATAGACTTTCAAGAGTTATGAATCGATGTAGTACTTTTTGTGCATCTTAGTGAATTCCATGTTAGTAGGCCATACAGTTGACGTATTGAATAACGAGGCGAGGATGTGAATCCGATTTCAGTTGATAGATTCAGACAGTATCTTCCTACCGGCTTGATTAACATCCGGTTATATATGAGAGGACCTCTTACAATCAGTAGAATGATAAAATGAATGATACTTTATCTATTTTGTCTTAAGTCTACTTTACATTCCAATAGCCATAATANCATGTAACTATACGTGCTCAAAGTTGCTACACTATGACTNGAATAGATTTTTTTAGAATAGAATATATTTTATCAAACCAATTTAGGGCCCATAAGGTACATGTTATATAATTTAATTGCAGGCTTCGAAGGATGTGACGCTGCAATGTACGAACGGGAAACCCAACGCTACTGTTGGGGAAAGGACCTAAATGTGTTCAGTCTTGTTTGTATGTTATTGTACAACAATCTGCTATCTTAATTTGTTTGGCATCTAAGTGAAGCGGATCTAGTTTTATTAGACTGTGTAACTTTGATTGCTGTTCGTTTTTATGTCTCCTTCACAGAGTATACTAAGAGTTTGAGGCCATTCAAGACAGAGTTAAAATACCAATGGCGGGCAACTTTGACTCATTTGTTTTCTATTCTATTCCTCATTGAAAGGTGGACAGTGTAGAAGACGAAATCAATTCCCTCAATGTCAATGATACACTTAATATTTTTCTTTTGCAGTACACTTACCCAGTGTGTGACGAACTGTGTCCAGTCGGTGTTATGACGCACCATTAAGTCGGGTGTTTGCCATCCAGAGTGTTGCTGTCGGTTGCACAGGCCAAGCAACGCTGACTGTTTTGTAAGTTCATTAAATCCAGTAGTGGATAACCAGCAATATCGGATTCCAAGTGTATTGTATTTATTTCCCATTGGGAAATATTGGCCCACGAGTTACACCCGGGTGGCGTCCCAGTGTCCAGTATTACAGTGACGATCCAGAATTGTCGAAAAGGGGGGGCGGGTCCTTTGAAGAGAGGCGGCAATAGGCTAGACCCAAGTGTGGGGCCCAGCTTCCTGAAGCTATCTAGATTCAAGATTTAAAGTTATTTTTAGGGGTATATTTAGCTATATTTCTATAACATACCGGTTAAATTATAATTTTGGTCCCGAAAAGGGGATCGGGCCCCTTGTCCCCCCTCTAAATCCGCTCGATTGGTTCTATACCGTATGTAAATCAAGACTGTTCCCCATGTGCCAAGTCAGTGTGGTTCCCCTGGCCAAAAACAGTTCCTGGTTAGAATCCTTCCATCTACATTATTTCGGGATTTTTGGTCAAGCTGTGTTTACTGAGATGATTATCGGCCGCAGAAGCGGCAGGACATGTTCGTTGGTTGTGTTAGAATGTGGCAAGAAGGCATGGGTCAGAGGGGCAAGTCTTTTTTTAGTTGTTTTGTTTAACTGTTTTGCTCGGTATTTTTTTTCAGAATAGTGTAAAATATTCAATGTCTTGACTCCTTTGGTGTGTCCAGCTGTCCTTGGAAGTGTCTGGCACGCAATGGAAAGATTCCTCCGAGTAAATTGAGGCAGCAGACGATTGGTTGATACCGAACGATCGAATCAACCTATCGTGGACAAACACGTCAACATGTTCTGTCTAAATTCATGCGTGTGTTAGTTTATGAGAAACAATCGTTATACGTTTCATTTAGGGCGTTCCTCTTCCGCTGTGCCCAAACATTCACTTGGTCCCCGGTTGTAATTCCCCGGTCATTTAGTCACTTGATGATATAATTTATTTCAAACTACACGTTTATAATCAAGCTATTGCAAGCAGGACAGCTCGTCTGCAGTCTTTCCCAGTTGATGATTTCTGGAGGATGAAAATAATCCTTAATAAAACAATGCATTATTGTACAAGAGTTGTGTAAAGCTTGTAAACATTCATATTTATTATTGATATCGCAGGAATAATGCCTAGTTTGTTTGTTACACGAGGATATTAATATAATATAACATGGATTCAATTTGGCATAATGAGGCAATATTATCCCATCTTTTTTGTGGTTCGCTTTGTATTGATACACCAAAAGTGGTGCATTTCCCCTATGTCCATATACCTATAATTTACTTTTTTGTCAATATTGAAATCAGACTTGTAAATTCTTCCTCTTTTTTCTTTTTTTATGATATATTACGTGTATTATGAATCAACTAGTTTAATTACTGAGAAAACTCTATTGTATGTAAACTGTAATTGCTTATATCACTCGAAAGACTATTTTTACTTAGATCTTGAATTTTTAAAATAAAATTCCGCTTTTCAAAGCACTCAGACTTCTCCATTTATTTCTTGATGTATCTTGATGGAGTTATATTACAAGATTAGTACATGTATAATGTTATAGTGTTATGATAATATTGTGGATTCCGAAGAGAAACCAGAAGAATCACTTGCGTTGTATTTAATGGAGCATTATAAGAAATCTGTCGGCACTATATTATATTAACTATAATATATATATACAACACAGGCACTGACGTTTTAAATATTATACTTTGCAATAAAAAAAATCTTCCCGATCCCCGTAAACAATAATATGTCTATTATTAGGTTTACGGAAGATTTTTTTTTTCAAATATAGTTTAAAACGTCAAGATAACCTTAGTGATATATAACATGACAAAAACAAAAATGGCTTACGGCCACTTTTATTAATTAACTGTAACTAAAATCCAACATTTTCTCGAAGAAGGTCTACCTTGTCTGTAAGGAAGAGATTACAAATATGACTCTAATACTTTATGTCGTAACATTAAAACTTGTTATATGTATTTCTTCCAGGATACTGTTTAAGCTCAATGTTCATCGCGTACGACATTTATTTATCATCTTTAAACTCTCTGCTTGCTAAGTTCTTTTTTCCCCATACCTTAACTGATATTATGTCCATACTCCCAATGTCCTGATGGTCTTGTCCGTCTGTCAATTCAGGCACCAAAACATACAAAACATCCGATTTCCAGATGCAATATTTCAGCGCGGCACATTCCTCTGTGTGGGTTTAATGTCGTTGGAGAATTTCTATTGCTTTACAACTCAGCTCTATCTAAATCAATTTGCAAGTAATGTATCCATAAACAAAATTTCTCGGGACCACTCTTGGAAGTCACAAATATCCAGTTAATTCTACCTATTGTTCCTAGGGGACCCTTCCCAGGTCTCTAGTCTTTGGTTGACGAGGTTTTTCATTATTTGAAGCTTTTTAGCTACCAGCCATAGTATGAAAAGACAAACGATTAACGAACAGTGACCAATCTTCCCCAAGTCCCAAACAGATGTAAAAACAAAGTCGGGCAAACACGGGACCCCCGGTGCACCAGAGGTTGTATCAGGTGCCTAAGAGGAGTAAGTATCCCCGGTCGCACCCGCCGTGAGCCCATTATCTTGATCAAGCAAATGGAAATAATCCATAGTCTAAAGCAGTGTACAAAGAACGGCTGAACAATGCTATGAAACACGTCAGACAGCATTTACTTAATGACAGGCCCATACTAAACAAACTAGATTTGTTTTTTATAACGACCATAGAACGTGCAAACGTGCAGCGTTTCGTGCAGATCGTTTCAGCGTTCCGTGCAGATTGTTCACCGTTTGTACAAACTGTTCGGTGTTTGTGCAAACCACAAAGCGTTTCATGCAGAGCGTTCCATGCAAGAAGTGATGGTTCGTGGGAGAAAGCGCTCAAAGCCACACCCTAAAGAAAACTTTAAAGGGGCATAGAACAAACAGTTGAGCAGACGTAAACACCATATGCAGGTGATGATGGAATTGTTGCCTACATTAAAGATGGGAAGTTGTCGATGGAGATGTGAAATCGTCCGATGTGCCAAATCAAAATAAATACATGTATTTAGCATCCAACAGCGGTGTTCTACTTCCCGTATGAATGGATTCTAAATACTAAGACCTACAATTTTCTGTTCCAAAAAGCTGCACGTAAACCTTTGGTGCCACATTGAAACATACTGTTGTGTACAATTATTACGATGATATTTAGCAACAATAGCATGGTTGTCATTATATTCCAACCCAACATTATTCTTCTTTATATACGTGTGTGTTGCTCCAATGAAAACAGGAACGGCGGGGGGGGGGGGGTATTATATTAACATGCACTATGTCTTTGGTCTTCGATATACAATAGAAACTTTTGTTAGTTTGGTAGGTCTTTATATATGGTGGCTTGCTGCTGCTTTCTCTGCGTTCTGTTTGCGATGTTGTCACCCACTGCCGTTTATCTGTTTGATCTGTTTTTTAAACCCCTGATCTTTCTCTCATGTGTTGTTCTCTCAGCTGTGTTTTTAATCTTTCTGATCTTGTCCCAAGTATCCTTTTTGTTGATATCCGCTCTTTCTTCAATTAGTTTCAGGATTCATTGCTGATCCACGGTTTTTATTCTTCTTGCGCCTCCTGAAATCTCTCGGTGCTTTCTCTGTAATATTGCTTCTAACCTCTACACGTCCTTCCTGCTCACTTGTGCTCTTCTTCTTCCAAAGACCCAAGACATAGTTGCAATCTGTGCTAACAAGGAGGGAAAAATCATCACCGCGAAAGGAAGAGGACCATGAACAGATGGGCAGAAACACTTGCAGAAGTGGTCTTAAACCGGCCTGAAGCAGATAATCCGGTGAGTGAGGTCGGCACAAAACCCAGGGGAGCAAATAGAAGACATCAAACTGTGATGAACCGGCATGGCCGAAATCAAAAGGAGCGCTAAAAGATGCTTAAAAATTAACAAAGCACCAGTTATTTGGTGGAATACCAGCAGAACGTTGAAAGCAGAACATACGGTTTACAGCAGGAAAAGATTTAGAGAACTCTTTGCATGATATGTAAGAGAGCATTCCTCCCCAAAACTGGGGGTGGTGGGGGAAGAAAGGACTGATAGTAAAACTACCCACGAAAGGGCAACTCGTGAGAAATATTAGAACTGGAGGGGCATTACCCTTCTGCCAGTATGAGCAAAAGGTTGGTCGGCTAGTTGTGAACAGGATCAGAAGGGATGTGACAAAAGAGCTCAGGAAAAGAACAAGCTGCTACCGTAAGGGAAGAGGAACCACCTGAAACAAATATTTATCTCAGAAGGTAACGAGTGGTAAGCAACGCCTTTTAATACCTCAACTTGATTGATTTGAAAAAGGCGTTTGACTCAATTCACAGAGACAGCTTATGACAATCTTTAGCAGCTTTATGGAGTGCCAGAAAATTAATTAAACATAGTGAATATCCTTTCTCATGATGGATTCAAGTGCTGCTTGTAGCTTGACCAGGAAGAAGGGCAAGTAGTTGGTTTGAAAACAATAGGGATTGTAACATGTCAGGCTTCCTCTTTCCTCGATTGCTATTGATTGGACGATGAAAAAAGCAATAGGAGGTGGAGAGAATGGCATCAGGTGGAAATTACTACCAAGCTGGATGACCTAGATTCGCTGATGACATTGCTTGATGTCATCAACAACGGACAACAGATGCAAAGCAAGACCAAAACAGCTCAGTGAAGAACCAGGACAGAGTGGACTAAAGATCAACAAGAGCAAAAACCAAAGATCATAAGAATTAATGCAAAAACCAAGCAGAAAAGATCAAAACTTGATGATGAAGAATTGGAAGATGTTGAAAAAGTATTGTATTACCGTGTTGCAACTATTCAAAGGAAGGGGGAGGTACTATAAGACATGAAAGGAAGAGTTAGCAAAAGCAAGAGACTTTGTCCGACTGAAAACAGAATATGGAGCACCAACAAATCAGGACGACACACCAAAAATCAGACTATTACAAGGACGCTAGTAGTACCGGTACTACTATATGGATGCGAGACCTGAAGATGAATAGAGGAGATGATGAGATGAATCAACCACCTTCCAGAAAACAAATGCTAAGGACGCATTCCTAGAATAAGATGCGCAAGCACCACTTACTACAGAAGAGATGCTCCAAAGTGCGAAATGAGAACCAATGATGAAGAAGTCAGGAAAAGAAGATTGGAAGTTGATTGGACACACCTGAGAACAAGATCAGCCAAGACTGTATCGTGGAATGACGTGGGCACCAGAAGGAAGAATAAAGGGCGCACCAAAAAAACCACCTGGAGACGAACAGTAGAAAACGAGCGTCGGAGGATGGAGCACATTGGGGGGGGGAAGCAGGGCTGCTTTGGCAGCGACATAGCAAAGTGGAAACAGTCTGTGGAGGGCCTTATATGCTTAGCACCCAAAAAGATAGGTAAACAGGTAGGAACTAATATTAACATGGAGCTAGTTTTTAATTTTTCTAATAAAAGCAAATTCCTCATGTGTTGTAACACATACCTTGTCATGGAGTTGACAGTACTTTATGGTTAATATTGTTGACGGTTGCTCCGTTGGTGCGAGCTGAAGACCAAAAAATATCTTGGCCTAAACAAAATTGTTTGGTTCTGGTTTCGCAAGCAAAAAAAATTTAAGTTAGGATCGGTAGGCATTTTTTATATGATTGAGTTATTGCAGGTGTTGCCAAATTTAAAAATGCTTTTTTTTAAAAAAGTTTTAGCTGCTTTGTATATTTTTGAGATTGCAGCATATATTGAATCAGGGATTGTTTTAGTACATACCTACGAGTAGATTTTTTCTGTCTGACAGAAGAGATACATAACTGGTAACATACAGTTGTTAAAGCCAGTGTACATGTATCCTGTAAATTAAGCTCATTATAAATACATATTTTTTTATTATCTACAATTTATTTTTATAAAATGAAAAGACTTGCCCAGGTTTATTTCACAGTGCTTGTGACAGGACTTTCCGGTAACACCCCACCCCCTTCTTATAATTTTGATGTATATTCCTTTGTATTTCGGGGTATTTTCAACAAATATGCAAATCAGAGGTGCATTTCACAAATTCTCGCATTAAAACAATTGTTAGAAATGTCAATCACCGATTATAAAAAAAAAAAATGAACGTTCTAAAGAAGGGGAGGGGGTAACAGAAATCCTGCCCACAAGCTGCTTGAAGCACCTTGTGGAGTCTGGATGTCAATAGGCTTTAAAGTTGAGGTTTAGAAAAAATTGTACATTCAATGTTATAATTTTTGATTTTGCCTTCACATTTCTTAGCACTAAAGGTTATTATTTCATTATTATATTCTTCTCTTTTTTTTCCCCGATAGTTTAAACATGCAGGTTTCGGTCCTTTGGTTTTCATGGATGGATTTTAATACGCAATTTTTCCTTCCAACATCTTTTTGGTCAGAGAAAGGGCGTTCGTTTTATATGCCCACCATAGGTTATGGGTCGGACTTCTTTTATTCCCAGGTGAAAATCGGCTAATTTGAGTACTCGGGAAATTCTCACATCATGACATGCTTTTTCACCTCAAGTAAAAAGTGAAAAATCTATTCATTCTACGAAAACGTAAACTTGCAGGAAATGTGATAACTACAATATTGTGAATAATGAATCAAGTTACAAATAGTATCTTGAAAACAAGCCAATCATTTTTTTGGAATCGGAATATTCATAACCACGCATAGTAAAAGACATGTTGGGGCCTACTACACGGGTTCGTTTGCACGTGCTAAACTCACAAAGTGATCAGCACGTGGTTTTGCTTTCTCCCGAAACATTGTTGTATAGACTGCGCTTCCATTTTGAAAATGTTCAATATCCCCTTCAATGCAAATGCTTTTTTTTTTCTTACATCTTATGAGCGAGAATAAAAAAAAAAAAAAATCATGATTTCCACGCGTTGTTTTTTGCCAGTAACGACTGCTGTTTTTACCCTCCTTACTTCATGCAAACAATGTATGAATATTTAATTTCATTAAAGCATTCGTTTGCTCTAAAAAATATACGACACTCAAAACAATTAACGATGTCGTTTATATCGTACATTCGTATATCACCGGTGCCGTGCCGAGTACCACCAAATTAAACGTAACTTCACGTGTTAAAATTTTATTTTCATTTTAAACATCGACTATTTATAAGTTTCTTACAAAGGAAATACACTTTCATCACAAAACTCGTGCTCTGCTGAAATAAAAACATGATTATACCATTACCCCGGTTATACCGCGATGCTAAAAACTGTTTACAAATCTTGATGTTTTAGAGTTTATTATTTCTGCCAAAATATTCAGTGATTAAATACCCACAATGCTATTAAGTTAAAATTTACCGCTTGTTCAAAATTTTGGAAATTTTCTTTCCTCTTTTTTTTATACCAAAAAAAAAAAAAAAAAAAAGGTCGGAGAGATTCTAACCAGAGAGCCAAGTTACGTGACTACCTAATCATTAGAAGCTCGCTTCGCTCGCTAATATGTCTTACCGGTGTGACCGTGTTTGAGGGGCGAAGCAGAAAGCATATTACATGTTGTATTAATATGTAGGACTATTGCCGTTGCGGCAGCTTTCATGATTTTGATCATATTAAAAAAAAAAAATTGTTTGGTTAGTTTTGCAGGCCTTTATAAAAAGAAAGTTTTTGGTAAATCCTATATGTGTGAGATTGCAGCATATACATGTATTGAATGATCAATCTGGATTGATTTAGATACATACGATGAGTATATAGATGTGTTGCTGTTTGACAGATTTATGGATTGATTGATTATGTATTGCTTACGTCTCCACCGAGAATATTTCACTCATATTTACATAATTTTAATGTATCTATTTGACCTTAATTTACAGGATACATGTACACTGGCTTAACAACTGACGTGAGTTTGTCTGTATGTACATGTATATCTTCTGGTCAGACAGAAAACCGTGGGGGTCCGGGTTAGAAATAGGTCCCTCAGCCAACCCCCTTGCGTGTCGTAAGAGGCGACTGAATGGCGGTCATCGGATCCCAATGAGACCTGATAAACGAAGTTCCCGTGTCACAGCAGGTGTGACCACGAAAAAGATCCCTCGGATCCCGCTCAATGGCCCTGAGCGCCGTACCATAGGCCTAAATTTTGCAGCCCTTCGCCGGCATGTGACGTCTCCATTATGAGTGAAATATTCTCAAGTGGGACGTAAAACAATTAATCAATCAAGGTTTAAGACTAGATAATTTCCACTGGCGTCAGGGCTGTCTTTTGAAGAGGGAGGGGAGAAAACTTCTAAGTAATGCGACAAGCAAAAATCAAAAGAGCTAATGGAACACTAAATGTCGTGTTGGTGGGGGGGAGGGGACTTATAAAATAAACGCGACAAGAAAAATTAAAGACACTGGAGGGAAAGGGGTGGGGGGGGGTGGACTTTCTAAATTATGTGTCATGAATGCAGAAAAAAGTTACTTCTCGACAAAGGGGGGGGGGCAAACATACTATGACTTTCCATTGCCCACCCCATCCACTCCCGGTTCCTACACCCATGAATTCCCAATACGGCCAGCATGTTCCCAGTCACAATTACCAAAGTTCAAAGGACTGACATTGCGCAAGATTTGCGGCTTAACAAAAATGCAAACCCCGTCTTTCCACACGTTCGGTTAAATGTTCCATAGAAACTTTCCCGGATTTTTTTTGATTGAGAAAGAATAATTGTTTACAAGGAGTTGTCTGCGACTGATCAGATCCCATTCGTTGTACTGTGCCTTAAGATTCAACAGGTTTGTTATATTCTGATTATACCTTTCAATTCAGTTCATTAGGGGGCGGGGGTTTCCAATATCTTGTATACACAGACCACAGGTAGTCTGAATTTTAATCATTAAATAGATTTTATAGGGGGAAAAAATAACTAGCTATATAATATAAGTTACACGTGTCATTTATATTATATAGCTTATTATTTTCCAAAAAATATCTATTTATTTGTATTAAAATTCAGATACCTGTGCACAGACGTACCCTCTGGAATGGGTTCACTTTTTTTGACAGGTCAAACATCATCAATGGGATGCAATTTTGATCAATTCTTTAATATCAAAGGTTCGAGAATTGACATGTCACTATATATCAATGGGTGATGGTAAAGTTTTTGGTAATCATGGGGAAAAAAACTTGCACTTTGACACCGGAATTTAAGATATATTACAAGCCAGGTATCAATTAGCAATATGCACATGGATTCGACTAGACAATTTTGTGATGAAATGTAAATTTTAACAATTTTGTTACTGAAATATACGAAAATATATGATTGATTGATTATCTATTTTACGTCTCACGAGTATGGAGCGTACACCAATTGCCGGTGAATGGCTGCAAATTTAGGCCTATGCTCGGCACTCGAGGCCTTTGGGCGGGAGGATCCTTATCGTGTCACACCTGCGCTATGACACGGCGCCTTCGGTTTTTCCGGTCTCATCCGAATTGACCGCCCCAGTCAGTCGCCTCTTACGACACGTTAAGGGGATGCTGAGGACTATTCTAACCCGGATCCCCACAGTTCGAAAATATATGATGTGTATGGATTTCAAAATATTGATTATATTTGGAGATTATGTACCCCAAAAGTATAAGCTTGAGGACCCCCCCCCCCCCCCTGGGTTCAATGTAAATCACATTATTGGACACTCAGCAGCGGCGGTGAATTGCCTCGTAATATCTATAGTAAAGTTGTAGGACATATGGCAAGTTTTTTGTTTTTATCCCGCAACAGCTTTTTTAAAACAAATTCTGCTTCGTACTGAATATGACAATTAATTTCCAACGATGGGGTACAATTAGTGCCATAGGATACCAAACGGATTGTTGGAAGACATGGGTCTCCAAAGACTATATAAAAATTCTATAAGAAACCCAAACATGCTTTAATATCTTACTTCAGAGTTACTTGTGTGCATCAAAGTGGTTTCCAACAAAATACATACATATCTTGTTCCCAATGGTTATGCAAATTTTTGCATATACACACAAATCAAGTTCCTGTTTTTTAAAACACTAAGGGTCCTCCCAAAATGTACCCGAGCATTGCTTGGTTGCTCAATATATTCTTCCACATTAAAAGCAAGAATAGCAAATAATGTCCTCAACTCTTTGCTCCAAGAGAACACAACCAGGTAAAAAAAACCAACTAACTAAGCAAATAAATACACAAAGCTGCCACTTTGCCGATGTCTATTCATATCTCAAATTGGTTCTACCCTTGGAGAGCACAACAAGATGGTATCAATGGCAATCCCCCCCCCCCCCCCGCCCCCCCCCCCAAGTGGTACGAGCAAAGCTATCTATTGATGACCAGGGAAAACTTTGCAACGTTAAGGAAAACATTTGACAGGGTTCGTCATCTGAAAGTAACCATTAAAAAATTATTTCAATCGAATTGAAATCTAACCCTCTCTTCAATACCTTTCTCACAGGTTATTGACAAGTTTCAAGTAACCCGTCATATACGTATCACACACACAGTTTACTTAAATGAGGTTCTAGGGTGAGGTTTTTAAGTGATGTCAATCTTTTTTTTTATTTCTACATTGAAAGAGAATTGGGAAAATAAAAAGAAAAATTGAGTTTTCATGCCTTGTTTTTCGAGCTACAGTCGTTTTAAAACATGACCTTTTTGCAATTAAAATTTACTTCAAGATTATTCATTTAAACTCGTCTGTTGGTGTAAACAAACATAAAGAATACCAAAATCAACTCATTACAATGAAATAGATACAATATAATGTCTATTCTTAGCCTACAATTACAGATATTTAAAAAATTGATTAAAATATATACTTGTAATGGAAATAAATAATGACCTTTCTGCACGTTGATATACGGGAAACTCATGATAAATTGAATTTCAGAGTGGTGAAAAATACATTTTAGGAGTGATGTCAAGTTTCTTAAAATTCACGTAATATCGAGTTTTGTCTCAGAATTTAAAATGGAACTTTAAAATGTAGAGGAATTTCGGTCAATTTTTAAAAATATTGGCCAAAATACTGATTTTTTTGCACAGAATTTCGAGTTAAATTGAATTGACTTTTTAAAAAATATGTATTCTGTTGGGGAAAAAATTACTTCAACAAAATTAATAAATTAACAATATTTGAACTAGTTCCAAGTCTCTCTATTGTATAATTAATTTTAAAACTGTAATATCGAATAGGGGTATAAAAATAGAAGGTATATTGGATGGAAATCATGCGTTTTTGAATTAATCCAATCCTTCCACCACAAAATAAGTCCCTACCAAAACCTTCAAAATCTGAATTGACACAAATTTTTTCACTGGACAGGGTCAGTTGTAAATGTGTAACTATGTTTGCACCGATTGGGAGCCATATTGAACCAGTAAATACTTAGTGATCAGGTGGCCTGCGCCCGGGTTCCTGCGCAGTTGTTCTCAAAACTCAGCCTACAAATCCTTAAATAATTCACTAAATCCGTGGCGGATTTAAGGGGGGGGGGAGGCGCACCCCCTCCCCTAAAATTTACCAAGGGTAACCTATAATCCTATTTTTCACTTGGAAAAAAGTAATGAATTACACATGGCGCCCCTCTTCTAAGAAAAGGTATTATTTCCATTCAAAAAACCTTTCAAAATTTGGGTCATTTTATTGATTTGAAAATGACGGAAATTATGAGTGAAAATGACTACTTCGGAGACAAATTTCAAGCCCTACAAAATCTGCTAAAAACTCTTTAGCTTCCGGGGGCTTCGCCCCCCCCCCAACTCGATTTTCCTGGATCCACCCCTGCTAATGTATTAGATATTTCCTTTATGCGTACATGTGGCAAATATCTTTTAAATCTTAGCAAATAATACTATAACAGTTCAATTCAATTTCAATTCAATTTATTCACTCAACCACAATATTGCAGTGGTACCATGAGGTTACAATAAATAGTTTTAAACATAATAGGTACATGTATCCACGGACAGAGGGAGTGAATGTAGGTATGCAAGTAAAATCAATAATATATATAAAATCTATTACATACATAAATATGCATGTGTAGAATACAACAGAAAATAAATAATTTTGTATTACGGAGAACAGAACAGTGTAGTATATTTAGAAATAAAGATACACAGTCTTAAGTTGTTTGGTATTACAGGAAGTCTCTAAAGCTTCTTCCTTCACAAATCTTCGTGGTCTGTCCTCCTCGATGCCACTGAATTATCAGTTGTCACGCATGGACTACTTGTCAGGTCGACCAATGAGCTATTAATCCTATCCTTGTTCTTGGTTACAGTCTCTAACTCCTTTCAAAACTTTCTCCAGCGAAATTTCCTTGCGTCTCCAGTGTTTCCAGAAGTCTGAGTATCTCCAGAGTTTCCATATACAACTGGACAGGCTTTCCGAAACAACCTTCTGAGGACTGTAGGCATCCATCAACCGTAGTTACCAGACAGTACATGTGTAGCGAACACTAAACCAACAATGAAAAACTGTTCACGAGTCACACAACCGGGCTGTCGAAGTCGAAGTCTGAAGATAAACATTCCTAATTTCCACTAGTTTCCACTTTTTTTCAACTTCCATGTCGATCACAGTGTCATTAATATCAACTTACAAGAAAATTAGGAATTTTCGCGTAACTAATCCCAAAACAGAGTTAAAATACTTTTTCTTAGAGCTGATACCGCCACACCTACCACTCCTCTGACATCACAATGTTTAATGTCTTACTGTTTCACTGTCGCAGTGCAAAGCTCAGCAAGATATCAAATTTCTTGGTCAGATCTGGGGTTTTTTTTTTAATCTCTCACTCAATTTACGTTTTTTTGAATTTGGTTAAAGGGGGCATATAACATGTTTCCGAACTAAAATGTTCAAATTTTAAATTTCCATTTCTGATGGCTAAGCCATTTTAAACATTAAAAATGCAAATATAAAAATTTAGCTCAAAACGTGTCCATGTCGCCTGTAAAAAGTGTGGCTCTG
This sequence comes from Ostrea lurida, assembly GCA_903981925.1. NCBI lineage: Eukaryota > Metazoa > Mollusca > Bivalvia > Ostreida > Ostreidae > Ostrea > Ostrea lurida. The sequence continues at coordinate 6,502 of CAJDSM010061198.1, read as the reverse complement.
AATTTTGCAACTTTCTTTCACATATACAAAAATGATAGCAGCAACATGACCAAAGACAATGGAAAAAGATTGTAGCAGTTGCGGGATTGCCTGGAAAAGAAGAAGAAGAAGAAAGCAAGAATATTTACACGGTTTTCTGTCCTTCCATGCTGTTAATTTTTTGTTATTTATTCTTCTTTATTGTTATTGTAAATACGTTGTAGTTCCCAAATCTCTCTCGTT
>CAJDSM010061196.1:1762-12514 GCA_903981925.1 Ostrea lurida | reverse complement strand
ATAAACACTAGTTATATTACTGCAAAGAGTAAGGTATTTTGTGCAAGCACTCTGCATATTATGTTATGACATATGAGCGATCTAGGAGATTGTGGGAGTTGGACTTTTATATAAGGTGACTCCGATTAACCGGAAGTTCAAGGGGCCAACCAAAATTCGAGCAGATTCGAGATTCGAGAAGAATCGAAAGTCGCTTAATCCGGATCAATTGAATGTCGACCATACGTTTTCAGATTTATCATAACCGAGATGCTTTATCAAAGACAATCTATTACTCTTGTTTCTTCGATTCCTCAGAATATTGACTGAGAACTGTTATTGGTGACTAAATAAAAATTAAAAAAATGCAGTGTATTTGAAACAGTTCATATATTATGATTTGATTCTTTTTATGCTCAGAGACTAAACGGTATTTTAAAACACTGTTCACAAAACAGTTTTCTCAAAATCATCGTCTCAAATATCTATTGCATGTCTCGGCAAGAACATCGATAGAATTTATACTTCTACACGTAGTCGAATTAATATCAAACCTTACGCAGACAGAAGTGATTAATTGACCAATTAAACTATCAAACAGTTACCTGTGCACCCTAATCAAAGCAGCCGGCGCACGTTCCCTTGTGTAATATTTAATTGCCTTCGCCATCCAACCCCTCGGCGTCCAGTAAGTCCACAGCGAAATAAGATTAAGACACTCTGTTGATCGTTTTGTATATCTACGACCACTTCGAGAGATCGAGATGAAAGAACAGAAATTATGTTATACGCGACCACAAATTCACTCGAGAGGATCGAGAAGGTAAATTTGCTTACTATTTATAAGAAAAATCGGACCGGGACTTCACATTTCAGAGAGATCGAGCTTCTCGAGTTATCTCATCGAGTCACCTGTAATAGTTCAGTTCACTGATCATAGTGTTGCGTGCTAGTGGGTAGTACATTAGACTCGAGACCATAGGTCCTACCACGGCAGCTTGATGTTGTGTCCTTAGGAAGCACGTTTACCGATTTCCTCACTGCAACCAAGTATGTAAAAGGGGCGTCCTCTTTGAGGGCTCAAACATATTAATTGACCTTAAAACATTATTTCGGAATGGCCATTTGTCCAGTGATACACCTCGAACAGCTTTACAGATCTATAGTCGCGACAATCGACCGATTGTTGAAACATATTGTAGGGTTTTGTTCTAATCTGATAGTGGAAACCCCTGTTTCGGGGTGACCGACAGAAACCAAAATCGCTGAGGGTTGTCGTCGTAGGTTTTTGATCAGGTCTTTGTTGATCTAAAGTGACGATGATTCTGAAGATATACTGAATACGAGAACTTGGAAGAGGGCCCGAGCAAAAAATTAAAGAGATAAACACTGAGTGAACATGGGTGACGAGAACAGTTCCATTTGTGTTGGGTCGTTGTTTAAACAAAATAAAACTACCATTCAGAACGCTGTTCAAGTCACCGCGTAACTTTGTGAGACATAGAAGACAGCGTTAGTGATAATGGGTCGTGAAAAAGAGATTCGTATGTGAATACGGATGAGCAGTATCCGGTAATTCCCCGTCTCGTATGACCTAAAGCTGAATCAAATCTGGATATTAATCGGACCGCGTAATTGTTGTCTGTCATAATATTCTTCCGCATACTCCATAAGTGTCGTGCTGTGAAAAATCGTTGGTGAAGAGAATGTCTATTTACAAAGGTTAACATTCCCTCACGGTGTCGTTGAAGGGATGAGAGAAGGATCTAGCACCAATCTTCACAGTGGAGTGTCTGCCGATTCTATGTCCCATGGATGTTGGGAAGGGTTGCAGGAATCCTCTCCTCGCTGAACATGCTTCCCTGGATTCCGGGGCGGCAGTCAATCCCTTCCGGTTCAAAATATTATAGTGCCCGAGTGACAAGTGAACCAGCCAATCGGAACATTTGCATGAAATTCGTCCGGACTTCATCTCCCACTTAAATCGATACGTCATGTACTAAGATCCGTACTATGTTCTCCGTCGACATTCCGGGTTCGGTGAAGATGTCGCGCTCTGTAACCTAACAAAGAATACTTATATTACTAGACTTTATTTCATCACAAGACGAAATTGTGATAGCCAACCCTAAAGGAATTAAATGACGAAATTTCAGCGCCCCTCACAAAAAATGGTTTACGAAAACGTTGATAAGAGAATTTTCTGTACGTAAGAGACGGTGGATCTTACCTGGAATTGTATTTTTGAAATGTCAAATACGATAATGGATAAGAGAAAGTGAAAAATATAGGCAATCATACATTTCAACTGAGAAATGCACCATATGTATGGCTGATGCTACTATCTACCGAACGCAGCTTTGAATAAGATACATGTAATATCAAATAAGGTTTACCATCAATATAATAGAAATGACTCTTAATTACCCACACATTCTGATGTTGTTTTAAGGTCTAAAAGGCTAAATATAATCTAAATATTAAGTAGGAAAAACTGATCTGTTACTCTTCTGTTAACTAATTTAAATACTTCGAAGCGAGTTGCGCCACGGCTGGCCATTCTCTGATTTTGAACGTTATCACAATGCGCACAATACTGTAGGTCACATCCGAGTCAAACGACCAGCTGGATACAGAACTTGTACTTGAAGATCATCAGTATACTATAATAAAGTAATGCTGGCACAGAGATCGGTTTACGTGGGAAACAAGTCAACCCTTAGAAAACCATTGTTTGACCTTCGCTATACGCTCATTCACCATGGTTTTCTCGTGACACTTCCTTCACTGCTAACTCTCTGCAGAACATTATTCTATACTTAATAGTATAACTTTGTGCATACTTGCTGCACTTATGTGTATAAGTCCTAAATAAAGGATTCAACTTAATTCAGTTACATATGTTGAATCCTGTCTCATTGCTACGACATAAATATCATTTGTGATTCTAACAGTTATTGTATACTTCCGTGTAAAATTATCAATTTTTTGACGGATTAGTAAACAACCATGTAATTCCTCTCAATCGCATCGCAATTTATGTTGATTTCGTGATGTACTACATGTATGTCTACTTGGGTCAAATATTAGGTTACACTAAAGCACAATGATTTGTAATCATTGTTTGGACATTTCCATTTCCTCTATCAAATGTTAAGCCACGTCGACGCGACTGTCACGTTCGCGTCCCTAGTTTCACTACGTCGTTTAGAAACGGCAACGTTTTCTGACAAATTGTTGCCGTTTTTAAATTGTCCGTTACGTTATTTACTAGCGTTATTCCTCGTTTGCTTACTTTTATACGTAGCGAGGATTATCCTTATTCTTATGAGCTATCATGTGTCCTTTTATAAAAAGTTTGATACTATTTGTACGTTCGCGTCACGTAATATAACCCAGTTTATCCCAGCTACGTTTACTTCCCGTATAGCTAGCTTTTAGTAGGCTTGAACCAAGGTCTATCTACCGTTTTCCACGATCTAATTACGTTTATCCTACGGTATTATGCCTGTTAAACTGTTATGGTCTTTGCCAGCTACGTATTTTATTACGGCATTTACGTATGTGTGACGTTTTTCACGTTTTTTTTACGTTATGATTTATTGCCGAAGTGACTGTCGTTGACTGGGCTTTAAACTTACATCCAAAATTAAGCAATATCAACTTAGTCATGTACATGACTTATTACCGCCTAATTATCACCATGTACGATAGAGTAATACCCTTTGATCTCGTACACGTGTTGATTTCGTTGTGCCAAAGGTTAGTAACTTCCTGGATTCACTATGTTCCATGATCTGCGGAAGGACCCAATGAAGGAGGAATTTAATAACGAAAAGTTGATATATCTCTCGGTACCCCTTTCATCACGTACAATTCTTTCAACCGTGGCATCTTCTTGTCATTCCCTCATCAATTTCGATCCGTCTTCGTCACTTCCTGATTTGTGATGGTTCTTCCGCATTAGGGCGGTCCCTTGGTTAATACCTCCCTCGACCAATAATGCAAATTTAACGAGCAACAATAGTAACCATGGATATAAACTGTGACTCGCTTAGACTATGACATTGCGAAACAGTAAGTTGTATAATTTATTCAAGAGATTTATAAAATATATATCGCATAAAAAATATCTAATTTCAGAATTAATATGCAATAAATTTCATCTCGACGACCCCACACCTTGAGTAATATTTAGTTTGTTATTGCTGCTGGAGTCGGATAACTTATTTTTATAATCGCAATATATCAATTAGAGTGCATTTTCATCAATCGCTATTATATCAATGGAGACAATTTGATGCCTACTCAATGGGTGGCAAGTTCTATCCGAAGGAATTATCCTGCTTACACATTTATTAATCATAAATTAATTACTTTTTTCCCATGAGATACTAAATGTACATTACAAATCAGGTATTACAATACAATATGCACTACTTCCATCATTATATACAGGAACAGGTCATCAATTTTTGTTATAAATTATAGCAGTCGGAGAATACATGAACGGTTATGGTTTCAAAATTATTAAAATATGTAATAAAGCTGTTATATCAAAAAAATATAGTAGATAGAACCCCCCCCCCCCCCCCCCCCCCACGCAGGCATAAATACTCTAGTGGATTTGTTCTTGTGATCTGCCTAAGAAAACCCTCTATTTCTTAGTACAATGATACTACAAGCCGATTTCTTCTCCGAAGCACATCATTATCAAAATTTGTTTTTACGCCCATGTAGCCTACCCCTAACCAGGTGTTAAAATGTGGCTGAGCTTAAGCCGGTGTTAATGTGACGCTTTTTGATTGAACAGAAATGGTCTTAGATTTTTGTGTTGTCCGGGACTTACGTGGCGTATAGCGTTTACACGGGCTACGAAATGATTGGAACAGGTCCAGAGGCGGAGCCACTGAGGGTCTTTAGCGTGCTAACGCCTGAACGTGAAAACAGATCTGCGTTTAGCATCACTGTGAACAAGTGGAGCTCATTCTGATCGCATTGTTGTCCGTCGTCTTCTGTCTTTAAACTTTCATTTTTCGACTTTCTTCAAAAACCAACGGGCCAATTCAAACGAAACTAGGTACATAATCATCCTTGGAAGAAGGGGGTTCAAGTTTTTCAAATGAACGGAAGGCCCCATTATAAGGAGAATCACAAAAATGCAAGAATTAGGTGGTTTCATTTAAAATATGTCTTTTCAAGAACACTGGGCGAAGAAATGTTTGATCATTTTATATGAAAGCTTTCTATATAGTGGAGATTCAATTTTGTTCAAAATCGATTGACCCCCAGGGGTACGATGAGTCCTTAACTTTAACATCACAAATAGTGCGAAGTAACATCGTTAAACGTAGATCAGTAATCAAAAAATGAATATATTACAAGATCGAGTGTAGGCAACACGGACCCCCGGACATAACGAAGTTAAGGATCACGGTGCTGTGGAGGGAGTAAGCATATCTGCTGACATGGTTCACAGTTACATTTGAACCTCCGTAGTTCGAAATAAAGTAGAAACGCGTCTAGTTACTCTCGTTGAAGATCAATCTAGTATAGGAGAATGACGAGTCTAATACAGATGAATTGGGTATGAACAGCTATAATCAGTCAACCACTAATGATTAGTGATACCTTTTGTAATTTGCTATTAGTCACTCGAAGGTCATTCAGATTGAAGCTAGCCATAGAAAAATTGCGAAAGTGTGATTTAAGCTGGAAATCGGTTATAAACCCTGCAACTTCAGAACTTTTGTTAGCTAGTTGCTACACCATCTGTATGACATTACATACTGTTAAGTAAAGGCACGCATAATATCGATATTCATATAATATCTTTCTCAAGAAGCCACTGAGTCAGAAAAACAGCTAGACTTAGAGATTACTCGATTTATGAATAGTTTCTCCTGAATCATATGTTGGGATTTACAGTTTGTTCAGAATCATGACCCCTCATGGGTTAAATGTAGTTGGGCCACATAAGGAAACATATATTTACAATATTATAAATACGTAGAAATTCTTATAATCAATAAATCTTCTTCATTGAATATGATTAACCTGAAAGTCGGTCTCTTACATATTAGGAGTATGATTTAAGTCTGTGTATCTCAGTAATTGTTATAGTTAATGTCCCCTTTCCTAGGGTCCTGGGTAGCAATTATGGTTGCTATACCTAAGTAGTGAGGTATTACAATTATCTTTTAAATATGATCTACAAGGGGATCACAAATTCTTCGACAAATTTAAAAAGCGTTTTTATAACATCAAATCAGAGGGACTGAATTAATATTGTTGGTCGCGAAACTCCTCTAAGAGGAAACTCTACTTCTCTTAAAAGAAGAATTGGAGATGCATTTGAGGACAAAAGTCGTTCATTGCACATATGTAGAGGACCTTTAATTGGATCATGACTGATGGCGCCCTTTGAAAACTGGTTTAATACCTTCATATTTGAGAGTCCTACACCCTACAAATAACCTATAATATTATTTCTTTTCCTTCCCTCTGAAGGTTGAGCCAATCTCCGTTCCATGACAGCCATAATGTATCGGTCTATTTATGGTGGATATTGGGAAGATGACAAGAGGTTAAAATATAGTCCGCAGGCGGCACAACTACTGTCATCTTAGTGAAGCAGTGCTCAGAGTGAACGATGTGAACCCATGAGTCTCTTGTTTTCAGGTACTTTGGAGACCGAGATGTCTTCGAATTGTAACTGCTAAGCTTTTGAATGCAACACACATCATGTACCTGTTTCAAAGTTCTTAGGTTTTGACCGCGTGTCAAAGATTCAAACTCACGGACCTAGCGTGTGAAGCAAACACTCTAAACCACTGGAGGGGCCTTTTTCGAGGGTTTCAACTTCAGAATAAGGTCATTTCAGTACTTCCTATGGATTGTTCGTAATAACGACTAAAAATCGGGCATGTCCTTCGGATGGTCTGCAGTCAAGTTTAAGCCCTTGTTTCAACAACAGTGCTGCACGATAACAGATCGACTGTTTGCTAAAATGCCATAACTGGCCCGAGCAGGAGTCATATGTTTGCAGTCCTCATCCTTTTTGCATTATTGGTTCGACCGCTCCCCCATTCATCATGCGTAGAAACTGTATTTAGCTTCAACGCAAACCAATATACAACCCATCAATCAAACTGATGACATCTCGTTTATTTAAAGGACACAATAAAACGCTAAAGACATAGACCCTACAGATCTCTGCACAGCCTTCTTCTCGCAACCACCCGCGGCCGCTCTCCCTCGTATTGAGTTAAAAGAAGACTCTCAACCAAGTTGCTAAACGAATTACAAATCCAATCAATCAAATCATCAATTACAATCAACTAAGCAGGAGGTCTTCCGTTATTTCTAAACAGCACATTAGCAAGCTGTAGCTAATGATAATTTGAAAGCCTAATGCTAACACTCAAAGGCTAAATGTAGTGAGAGATTTTCACGTGCCACGCCTTCTGCAACACATATTGTCTCATTTACAAGGTTCATATTTGAGAAGCACTTATCAATTTCCCGATGGAAGACGCTTTGGATAAAGGAAACACTCCGAACCGTCTATCAGCCTTAACGAAGAGAGCCACTTCCACGACCTACTATAATCTCAGTCTGCAGTCAACCGCTTCTTCCGGTGACATCTCGACCTTTTCAAGGAAAAATCTTCAAGGTCATTAGGATTCGTCTTGTATACATTTAATTGTGGAATTGCCATTTTGAACAGTTTCTAAAGAAACGTGTACCTTTTTCGAAATAATTAATTTTTGAACAGACGAAGTTTTTGAGCCTATAATTCATATCTAAAGCACTTATTACTCGTAATAGAGTATTGGGTCGTAAATTCTTACTGGGATCTTCCAGGAATGCTCTCGAAAAGAGATTTAATAAGTTCCCAGCAAGTTCATATCTCAACATTTTTGATAAGAGGTTTTTTATGCATTTACACGATCGATGACTAAGTTTTCATGATCCTTTCGGATCAGCAGAGAATAATTTCTGAAAAAATATCGCAGCCATTCATCTTGTTCAATGAAAGTTTAGGAATCCTAGAAAAAATATACCATATTTAAACAATCATACTTTATTTGTACCCCTTTCCGTAGACAACGAGGCACATATCACTGAGATCAAGACGACTGGGCACTTGCATCATAATGGATGCAAAATTTAATGTACAAACATGTAGGGAATTTGACTTAGTCCATGAGAAAACATATATGTAAATTGTGATGAAGACTTTTCACAAGATGCGCAAAACGTAGAACGACAAGTCATGGGCAGTCGTTCACTATCAACGAAACCACACATCACAAGATTGGCACTTTCGCTCACCTTTTGCTTTAGTCAGCCAACAATTAGGTTTCAACCAATCACATCGCGCACAAAAAACTTTCACTCAGTCTTCATTGAGAGTTTGAACAAGTTATTTAGGAAGATGCCAAGAGCTAGTCCACCACGATGGATTTCAACACCACAGAGAAATAGACTTAATGCTGATGATTGTGGAGAGTTTCCCATCCACAGGCTCTTGTAAACGACCACGGATACGGAGTAGTAATCTTCCGAATCCTTGTTGCCGGTTCCTTGAGGCTGAATTCACGAACAAAGATAGATGCCGTAAACAAAACACACCATTCTTCGTAGTAAAAATATCAGTCCTTGTATTCTGTTATTGTTCCAATTTCACGAGTCTTCCCACCCCTGCAATTTCCTAAACTGTATACTTTCACGTTGCACCAAACTGATTAACTACAAGCAAATTCTCTGCTTTACGTTGCCTTAGATATTGCAATATTTATTGTTCTTGTTTCTTCTTCTCTTCAATATCAGTCCAGCTGTACATGTCATTACAGGTGATGTAAATCATAGTGAAATGGGGAATCTAATGATCCACATTGATTCTAAAAGGTGCCTAAATTCAGAGCAAAGCGTCGGTCATTTAATTTGGAGCGACGATAAGCGTGTCATCGCATATGAATTCTGTCGAGAGGATTTGAACTGCCTTGATCAGAATGCAATTAAGAAGTATAAGAAGATATTGAAATTCCGTAATTATTTGGATCATAATTTTATTTTGTACCTAAATGTCGTTTTCCATCTTTTATTCTTCTGGTTTCTATTAAACTTTCGTGTATAGTTGATCAAGAGATTGAGAGTGGGTGTACATGAGGTAGATTATGTTTGGTGTGCCAGGCCGACACAAGGCTGCGTATAACATTGTGTTGTTTTGTCTGTGAAGAGGCTGAACGGCGTTCGATTGAGCTACAGACTGCATATTGAAAGCGAACTTGTATAACTCCACATTTGTAATCTGTAAGCTGCAACTCCTACTGCTCTTTTCAAAGACGACAATTCTTTAAAAAATTCAGATTGCTTCAGTTTAAAACACAATTAATATCTCAGTCAAATGGGACGAGCATAGAATATAACCTACTGAGATATACTGGATTTCCAAAACTTCATTGAAAACCTTAAAACAAAGATATATGCTGGATCTAGTAAATGTTTCACTAAGCTCCTGTCTGTTACTTCCTCAGGAAAACGATTGACAGACTGTCGAAGGAGGAAACCTTCAGACGTATTGTTAAACTCACATATGCCAGAAAGTGAAGTAAATCAAATGGGCATATCTTGAAAAACTCTAAAAAGAACTTCTAGTGAGTTTGAAAATCCCAGAAACCCTTCACTATCACAACACTTCAAAGGCATATGACTTTTCAAACACTTTTACACGACCATCGCTCCGCACGACAATTAAAGACAGAAAGGCTGTTGTAACATTATAGGACAGTGCTCTTAACAAAAAAATGAAAAAAGGAGATTTATATCGTATGTATCAGCCATTCAAAACTTATTTTGTTGATAATATCCACAGAGTCTCCATGTCATGCTTCGTACATGGATATTTTATTGAACATTGGGCATTAACGGCCATTCAAGAAAGTTTATGTTTGATTTAAACTCCACTCTGACTTCTCACCACAAGTACATCTGAAATTGATATTAACAACAAGGTGCTGCGAGTTAACTCAATTGACAATATCCTTTTGTATAGTTATTTGCAATTAGTCTTCGCAAACAGTCCTGTTGAGAATTCCAATGGCCACCGAATTGTGGCTCCTTTATTAGCTTGACCTTTTATATAATATTCTGTATGAGGCAGAATTCGATTCAGAAAGTCTACGATGAAAAGAAGAAGCGATCATAGCGGTCTGGCCTTTAATTCGGACATTCGAATATTTACGGACGTTTTATCTGATCCAATAATAATGATTTCGCATTCATATGTCGAATTCACAATGATATCCAACGAAACTAGAAATAAAGGACAGCACATAAGTCTTCCATGATTCGCCTTGTACTTGGATTATTAAAACATAAGACAATTAACGGCAAACTTAAACTACTCAACATTTATTTTGGACAAACGGGGACCTGAAGTTTTCAAGATTTTGTTAGACAATATGCCTTTAAGAGGCTACAGATTAGGGGTGGTAAACACTAGTTATATACTGCAAAGAGTAAGGTCATTTAATGTGCAAGCACTCTGCATGATATTATGTTTTAACAATATGAGCGATTGCTNACCGGGACTTCACTTCGAGAGATCGAAGTTCCGAGTTATCTCGAGTCACCTGTAATTAGTTCAGTTCACTGATCATAGTGTTGCGTGGCCTAGTGGTTAGGTCATTAGACTCGAGACCCATAGGTCCTAGCCACGGCAGGGCTNGGTTTGTTACGAAAAAATAAGACCCAATTTTGTGCCCG
>CAJDSM010061194.1:0-14374 GCA_903981925.1 Ostrea lurida | reverse complement strand
GATGGCATATCTTTTTTTTTTTTTTTCTTTTTTTACTTCTTTCTTTTTTTAGAGAATAAGAACTGCATAATATTTTATAGCGTGATGGGGCAAGGCTTACCTTGCATATATATATGTATGTTGAATCTCGATGATGTTATGAAAGTTTATTTTGAGGTAAAGTTATTTGATGGTTGTTTCAGCTAGCCTACATAAGTAAACGCCAATAGTATTGACTAAGTTTATAAATGACAACTGATACTGTATATTATATTTTTTTGAAACGAGACAATAAGCAACACTATAGCTAGCCATAATACCATATTTGCATATATATGCATACAAGTGCATTGTAACTCCGCTGAGGGTGTCCACACGGTTAGAAAGAGGAGGGGTGTTAATTTTGACAAAAGAGAGAACCTGTAGATCTAATCGAATACACATTCATTGGTGAATCTCCTAACCTGTCCCGGGTATCTTTTAGCTTCCTTTGCTATATTGTTATCATATCTCTCCTCAATTCCAGTTTCGATCAGAGAGTCATTAGATAAGAATTCCTCCTTATTCGTGCACCTTCCAGCCAAACTGGTCAATTTTACTGCTTTACGTGCTTGTGGGGTCCATACTTCGGCCGACCATTAGCCTGACCATAGCGCGAAAAGGGGGATCTGTGTCTGGTCACCGACAGTTTTAGTCGCAAACGTAAACATAAGCTGACGTAGCGTCTTCCGCTTGCTATAACGAGGCTCGTTGACCTTAATCATGTGACATTTACTGTTTAATGCGAGATACTCTAAAGTACCACACAGACAGTCAAGTTTGTGACTATGCAGCAAAATTCACTTTTAATACTACAGAATGGAGAGGGGGCGGAACGTTAATCTGAAAAACTTTCTGGTCTAAGTTCGAGTTTTTGCATTTTATAGTGCTCTAGAAAATTCATAATTCATGTCTTGTCACATGCAGCTTGGTTCGGTCCTGTTTGAATTACGTCTCTCTGACAAGCTGTTAGTTATCTTAAACCTACTCAGCGGTTCGAGTGTTTATCTTTACTTTGTGAAGAATAATCGTAATCAAGGCATAAACTTGTAAATTTGGTGATGTATATCGTGTTGTGGGTCGCATAACAAGTGTTAAAAAGATATATAGATTATAGGCATGTGACTTTGTTTTTTTTTTTTTTTTTTTTAATAGTTTTAAATATACAAAAGTGAGGAATCACTCACAAGATGTTTTTTTTTTTTTTTTTTTCTATTCTTTGAAAGTATTTAACAAGAAAGTACGTAAAAACGAGAGTTGATCAGAGATGTAAGGGAGAGAAAGGCACCGACCAACCTAGTTGCAAGAGGATCGAATGCAGTTAAATACGTGTCTTCAAGCATTTCAGTGTGTATGGAGTGACGTAAAGTAATTTTGTGATGTATGCACTAAATTGTGGCCCATCTAATAATAGGAAGGAATCTTTTTTCTGTGCAATTTTTGGCTCGAAATATCTTCCAGCTTTCTGGGAATATTGTAATTATCTGAGCAAGTGTTCAGTGTGATCTTGCTATTATTTGTAAGTATGATATCCGTTGTAGCGAAAGGCCAAATATTTTTCATAATATATATGCACCCCGGGGGGCCAGCTCCTATGATAGCGCAAGTAGATTATGGGACGGTTGCCGCTGGAATAGGTAGCCATTTTCTCCACTTCAGAATAATGTATCTAGGGTTATTAGAAATCAGCATGAAATATATCATAGAGGTCATTGAATGGTTTAGTAGAGACTAGCCTCGAATTTTTGGTCCAGCTGGCTGAAGGCTCATGTAATTAGTTAGAAGTTATAGCTCTAGTAAAGCGTCTTTGACGAAGAGCTCCGATGATGAAAGTTAGTCCCGCGGTGTTTTAGATGTACGATAGTGTGCATAGAAGGAGCGACATAACACGTATGTTCAGATAAGTTAAAGGAACTTATGACCACTTTGTCCATTCTTGTAGACTTGTTTATCAGCAGCAGTATCCGTGAAATGTTATATGGAAAAAAGGTCACACATTTGAACAAGCAGACATTATAGTGAAAGAGGTATACGATCTCAAATCTGAAATATATGAAAAGGGTGGGGGTCTGGCGATGTCTGCGGCACGTCTTCTATACCAGAAATGTATGAAGATGCCCGCCCCGGGATATGCACAAATGTAGAGTCAGTTCTACTCGCCGCCTTCCATGTTGAAATGAACGATGAGTAATGCAATCAGCTCTGATTGATGAATCCAGTATGAGCTTGTGTGGTACTGCAGCTTCTTTTAGACGCTGTGAGCAAATTTACTAGAGTTTTAAACAGATATAAGAAAAAAAAATTGTTATTGTTATTTTAAGATTCGAGATGTGAAGGCACTGCATAGTTGCATGATGAAGTATAACTCCTTGGGTTGTAGCAATTTTTCTTTCCCAAAAATGGATAATTTCACTGTTTTAATTCAGCTTATGCTTGTAAATATTTATTTGAATTTTATGAACAGTGGACTCCTTAGATCCCCTCTTTTGTCCTATGATCTCGTGTGTCATTACTCTCATCTTTTGCCGGTTTTCGTTGTACTACGAGATGGTGTGAACGAGACATGACTCATCTTATTGCCCGGTTTGGGCTCTACAGAAATACGAAGTTCTATCTTCTTTTATAAAGGACAATTTCTATCACAGAAACCGATGAGAAGTGTCATTTGAAAATCTATCTCTCGACACGAGCGACGCACTGCTTAGTGCATAACGCCGAAGCTGTTTGCCAATCTATGAAATCGTATCCTCTCGAGAGGAGTCCAAAGTAGGTACCACACTATGGCAAGGGATTGTTAAGCTTAGTACTCAGATTATATAAGTCGAGCGAGCGACGTTAGTATGGGGGAGTGACCTAGATGTACTTTACGACGCATAAACGAGCAGAGACACGGATCGGTTCGCGTGCTGCCTTGTGTGACAGTAGAGCCGTTCACTGTGTATAGGGTCGGGAGAAGTGATGATATAACGCAGGAGGTTGAAGGATTAGGTGTGATTGTTGTGGAGTCGGGGATGTAAGGCGATAAGCTGGATTAGGTGGGCATGGATATGTTGAGTTGGGTAAGGGGTGGCAGTGAAATTGAGATGTAGCATGTTGTTGGAGTGGTCTAGTCGTGTTGATGTGGGAGTGGAAGGCGTCTATCTGAGTGTGAGGCGAGGGATGTGGTCGTAGCGGTTTAATATTGTTATAGGTTGTAGTCTGGTAGCCTTGGTTTTTTGAGTTTATTGGAGGTTGACCCTAAGGGCTGTAGAATAAGCTTAATTGATTATATTGGTGGTGTGACTGATTATTCTGCTGTGATATGGGACACGACTCTAGATAGTGACTATAGATAAAGATGATCGGTTTGGTATTAGAGTTGGGAGGTAATTATGGTTATACTAAGTTAGATTCAATATCAGGAATTGGTGAAAACGTTCCTCCCCGCTATCTTCGTCATTTGTGAATTTTTGATAATATACCATACTTTGAGATTTGATGCTAAGTATCTGGTTTCGTTTGTAATATGGAATAGTTTTACTTGTTATGTGATTCGATCCGGAGAAGTGGGTGGGGGCACCAGAAGGGGGGCGAGGGGTGGTAGGATTCGTTAGCATGGTCAGGTACAGTATGTATGATTTAGCATGAGAGTAGTTAGGGGTCGAAATGAATGTTAGGAAGCGTAGCACTCGCTGGGGTGTTCAACAATTGCACAGTGGGGGCTTTAGTACCTGTTGAAATAACCAACGAAATTACACAGTTGGATGTTCGTTGAAAGATGAAACTGGGGTCTGGTGGAGAGCAAATGTGGCTTACTAAGTAGAGAGATACAAGATAAGCTGATAAATGCATATTTGAAGAGAAACAGGTTAGCAGGATATAACGTATAATGTGTCAGTAGGGTGTGTAAGAATATGGTCGGTTGGAAGTGCAAGAATGTCTATATGCGCTAAGTGGAGTCGGTTGCCTATGCAAAGGACGATCATGTACTGAGACGCGAAGGAGCGTTGTACTCTATAGTGATTACACATCTTCTCTCATCAAGCGATAGACAAGTCGCGAATGAAAAGGAGGGAGGGGTAGGAAAAAGGATGAGATAGAATGTATATATAGGATCAGTTTGGAGGTACTAAGAACGGCGAAGGCTAGTGGATGCGTTTAGGTCGATAGGGTTACAGTGAGTGGTAGCTTTGTGGTCGCTGATAGGCACCGGTCCCTTAGTTAACTTAGCGTTAGAGATTCGAGTTCTCTTCGCTGCTTGATCGTTAGCCATAAGCCGAATCCCTTGTGTTCGTCCAAGCCTGTGATATAGGGTAAGGTTTTCAGGGCTGCGCTGCGTGCTATCGTTTGTGGTTTCTAGTATACAGCCTTATTTGTATATCTTTTGAAATTGCTCTACTAAGGACGGCCCTGGGGCAGTTTTGCTGCGTTATCAACAAACTGTACTTTCGTTTTGGGTTCATTAGACAGTAGAGAACGTACCACTTGAAGTTGAGAACGCAGTGTGTTTTATTATGTACTTTATGTGGATCATAAGAGTCTGTTGGCTGTATGTGAATCGGTCGATGAGGTAATGTAGAGGACTGTCGCACTCGGCCCCGGCCCGTCTGAGTGCCGCGAATTTGGCATTGGATAATGTTGGTGGAGTTAAATATACTCGATTGCGAATATAGATAAGAACCATATCATCAAGTTTAAGATCATGTATGATTGTTCAAAGTTTTCACAAAAAGGGGTAGGGGGAGGGAAGTGTTTAGAGAGGAGTTTGAATGAAGAGTTGAATTAAGTAAAACGTATATTACTTCCATATAAACAGTAGTCTTTATATTATGGATATTATTGTTAGTGTCCTGCTGAGGGAAGTATAGTAATGCAAATAGTTAATGATAAGCTTTCGCCATGCGACATTTGTAAAAGAGAAAAACAATAAAAAAACACCCGTGTATTTCTCTCGATTAAACGTGATAAGCGTCATGATACAGGTGATGAGCGGCGACGTTGTGTTGTTGCTAGATGAGTGAGGATAACGACAATTAGAGAAGGCCAATGAAAGCTTCAGAGGATCTTGCTCGAGGTCGGCGCTACTGTGATTTGAGTGACATCTTAAACATCGGTCCGTTGCGAGGTTGAGGTTGAGGGAATGTTGGATCTCTCGCGGTCGAGAGGATGCCGTATCTATTCATAAGATTGGACGGTTCAACTTGGGGGATCGATTTGTGCACTAGAGGTGCGTCATGAGAGGTGGGTGTGCGCGTCGGAGTGATTAGGGTATTAGTCTATAGTGTCTGTAAGATGTAATCACTGGTTCTTCGATCAGGCTTGTTCCGTTTGGGTGGAGTCTTTGGGGATTTGGACGTCGGCCTGATTCGATTGAAATATAGGTAAGAGATCTTATCTGTGTGTACTGTTCGGTGTTAGGATAGGCGCACGGAAAGGCCTAGGTGGCGTCTCAAAAGGGATGCTGGGTTTTGATTTTGGTCATGTACATCTCTGGAAGCGATAGCGAGAAGCACGGGACAATAAATGGAAGGAGTAGCTGGAGAACGCTCGTCTATGAACTTGCTGACCAACAAATGTGCGGAGTAAGTTGTGACATGGGGACGGAAGATAGAGGGGATATAAGGGGCGAGTCGATCAGGTGTTGCCATGAGAATTCTTAATAAGATGATGAGGAGTTTTAAGAAAAGGAGCTGGATGTCTAAATCAGTGAATTCATGAAGAAATTCTACCCCAAGGAGTTCATGCTATTAGCCAAGTAACTCCGCGTGCACATTGGTTTAAATAAAAAAACAAATTTTTTTGCTATTCTTTATCAGTTTAAAACTCAGTAAATTTCTCACAAGTCTAAAGAAGTGAGTAGCACACCAGCTCTACTGGGTCCTCAATCAGAGTGTAATGCTACTGGGCCTGTGATCATTTCAACATGGAGGCGGGCGAGTTAGACTTGGAGCTCTACATTTGTGCATATCCGGGGGGGGCACTTCATTTTTCTGGTAGCAGCGTGCCGTCTGCATCGCAGACCCCCCACCCTTTTTCATATATTTTCAGATTTGAGAATCGTATACCTTTTCATTAATTTTCTGTTCAAGATGGTGACCTTTTTCCATATGACATTCACGAAATGCTGCTGATAAACATACAAGGAATGGACAAAGTGGTCAATAAAGTTTCCTTTCTATGTAACTGTTTTAGTGTTATTCATAATTAAAAACGCGAGGCACTAAGTTTGATTTGGTGCATAAGAAGTTTATTAGAGCGTCAAACTTGACTTAATTGAACTTAGCGTTCAGCAGCCCTGGATCAAATTCGAAGTGCCTATTCACATAAACCACTTAAATGACTCATTAGGATGAATATCAAATTGTCATGCTGGATTTCTTATAGGCTTGTCATGCATATATTTGCTGAAGTGGAGAAAGGCTACCTATTCCACGCACGGTCCCTATCTATTGTGGTAGTCAAGTGTAGGGAGTGGGCCCCACGGGGCTGCCGTATAATATATGTAATGGAAAAATTTTTGGCATTCAAAATTAAACACTTTACAGAATGTCAGGAGAATCAAGCTAAGACTTGTAGATATTATCACCAAATTATTCCAGCGAGATGGAAAAAGATTTGCAAAAACTTGCAACAGAAAAAGATTCGCTTCCTTATTCTATTGTGGCAATAGTTTAGTCAACTAAAAGAGATTTTATTTAGCTATACACATGAACATGTTGGAAGTACACGAACGTATTTAATGCATTCGATCTCTTGCACATAGTGTCGGTCCTTTTCTTCCCTTAACATCTGTCAACTCTCGTTTTCAGACTTTCTTGTTAAAACTTTCAAAGAATAGACAAAAAAAAAAATAGACAAAGAAAAAAAAAAAGCGCACTTACTTGTTGAGTGTTCCCTTCAACTTTGTATTTTTAACAATATTTTAAAAAAAAAAAAAAAAAATAAAAAAGTACAGAATGTATAGATGATAATATTTTGTTTTACATTTGTTATCGAAGGTGACCAAAAATAAACAAATAAAGTTATTTGATTAATTATTTTACAAAGTAGGACACTCACGAGTAATGTGTTTAGTAGATTAATACGGTAGCAGAGAGAGAAGAATTAAGGACCGTCAACTCTGTGACAAAGGTGAATGACTTGATGAGGTGTATCCTAGAGTCATTAATAAATGCAAAAACGAACTTAGACTCATGAATAGTTTCAAGGATGTAAAGGCGTCCGCGCCCCTCGTCATATCTCATGTTAGTGTTAAATTAGTGATTTATCGTCCTGCAGTATCAAAAACATGGCGGGAGCTTGGAGGTATTTTTATGAGTTATCTCGCATTAACCAGTAATGCTCACGTGATTAATGCGTTCATCGGACTCGTTTATGCAACGGGAAGACGGCTTAAGGCTCACGCTATAATTGGTTTACTTTGTGCACTAAAATGTCGGTGAACAGACACAGATCCCCCTTTTTCGCAGCTATGGTCAGGGCTAGTGGTTCTTGGCCTGAAGTATTGACCCACAGCACGGAATACAGGGTAAATTTGACCAAGTTTGGCTGGAGGTGCACGAATAAGGAAGAATTCTTACTCTAGATTGACTTCCTGATCGGAAAAACTGGAAGAGGTAGAGATTGACTAACAATATAGCAAAGGAAGCTAAACAGATCCCGGGACACGGTAGAAGATCAAATAATTGTGTATTCGATAGATCTATCAGTTTTCTCTTTTGTTCAAAATATAACCCTCCTCTTTTAATACCGGGTGAGCGACCTAGGGACGTTAAATGCACTTGTATGCATATATTATTGCAATATAATGTATTATGGCTAAGCTATAGGACTTATTGTTTTCTCAAAAAATTATAATTATAGCAGTAAAGTGGTCATTAAATAAATTAGTCAACTACTGATTTGCTTTATTATGTAACTAAGTGAGAAAACAACCAACCACACTATAACTTTCCCTAAATAACTTTTAATCATAACAGATCTTGAATTCAACATACATATATATTCATGTTACCTTCTTGCACCAGTAGCTTAAATATTTGCATGTGTCTTATTCTTAAAAAAAAAAAGAGAATTCGAATTAATACAATATCAAAAAAAAAAAAAAAAAAAAAGATATGCCATACATATCATTGACTGTATCATGCTGTAGAAACACACACCCAGGGTTTTTCTGTTCCACTTTTATACAAAGGATTATTATAAGAATATGAGTGCTAAAATTTCTGCAATTTGTTGGCTAAAAGTTTGTAGAACACATGCAATAGAATTTTTATGCAGATGTTTGGATATAATTGTGTTTCAGAATTTCCTTAAAAAAAATGTAAATGATGATCAATAAGGTAAGGGTGAGTACAGAATCGATTGTTCAGTTTTAAAAAGAATTTCTTTTCAATAAACTGCTCTAGTTGTAAAAGGGAAAGCTTGACCTCATATAAGTATACTTTTTTATTGCTCAGGCAATGATTCATTTTACTTCGAGTCTAAGTTAGGAGTCAGTTTATAATAAATCACACCGACAAGCGAAGTTCCTAACAGAAATTAATTCAGAACTTTTGCAAAGGTGACCAGTGTTTTTGCTTAATTACCTAGATATGTTCTCGGGTCACATATTTAAAAAGTTCATGATTAATTGTCAGGTTTCCAATTTTGATTGCAATGATTTTTGGATATTTCATTGCATGAGCCCACTTGATTTATAAAAGCCAGGAGTAAGTGTGTTTTGTTAAAGCTCGGACGACTGTAGGACTTGGATTAGCAGCATGTAACTGGTTTATCTAACCCGTCATGAATCTGTGGTGAATGTTCATTTTTTTATGTAATCTTGATCGACTGTGTTTATGTAGTCCCATGCATAAATGTTCGATGCAATTGTTGTTTGGATGTATACTAATTTAGTGTTAATATTCAACTTGCCCCACCCCCACTGTATTTACAGGCTAGGAGTCTTAACTTTTGATAATTCTGCTCTGCGCATACGATTGGCTGCGAAAAGCCAACATATAGTACTATTACCTTTGTTGGAAAATACAGGAATATTTTGAAATTCATATACAGAGAGACGATTCTTAGCATTTGCCAGGGACACGCAGCTCAGGAGAGTCTGATACATGCCGAAGACTATGAAATCTAATATGACATAACAGCTGGGAGACCACGGTCCCGACGTGCCGCCTATGTGAATCCCAAGATCCGCAACAGCCTCTACATACCCCATCTCAGCTAGTTTAAAATTAAAGTTTAAAGTTGGATGAAAAGGAAAAACTTTAATATAATATCTGTACCATATGTTGTGTGCATATGTATGTTGTTTTCGTAAATTAGATTCTTACTAAAATTATGACATATTTTGCGTAGAAGGTAAGTAGTGTTTATTGTTCTAAGCAGTATTGATAATAATAGTATGCTCGCTCTTCTAGCATTCTTCAGTATTATCCTTGTAATGTATTTACTTGCATAAGTTTCTTCGGCGCATTGGTTGTCAGTAGTTCTGCGTTTTGCTGTCAATTTACTGTTTATTCTAACTGTGCTTATTTTTCAAGGATTTTATTTTTGTCGTTTAATTGGATTCATTTATTTTTGACAGATTTTGATATGAACATGTATGTTACATGTATTTGTTACTGAATAGGAAATAAAATATGTTTAAGTATACAGTGTCGTTTGCGGTGTTTTTACGCGGTTTGGTTAAAAATTTGTTCGGTCAATCGTACATTAGCGCCTTATTATATTATAATCAGAAACCTTGATTGCAACGCATCGACGGCAATAATATATTACCCGTAACAGTGAGGAGTCTGGGAACTAGGTTTTATCTAGAAAAAAAACCCATCGCTTTTGACCTACATCATATATTTATTTTACATTGTATTTCTGTTTGCTTTGTCAATTAGAGGTCACTTGGTATCGTTTCTACAGTAATCATCAAAAAACACGTTTTGCATGTAGTGCCTTGACGTATTGGTGTTGGATACAAATTACATGTCTTTAATCATTGATAAAGAGCGGAACAGCTATGGGTAATTCTACAGAGGGTTTAGCTGATGATATGCACGTGCCTAACTGTATTACTTTTATGTAAATTTGATGAACTACTCTTTTTACTATTGTGGAATTGAAATGGATACTTCACAACACTATTGCCAAGAGTTTAGAACCACTGTGTATTCCTTTCAATATACCTGCTATAGTCATGTAAAATTATTTTCATTCACATGGATGATATAAGGTTTCCGATGGCTGAAACACTGCAGAAACTAGGTGTACGTTGTGGTTTCCAGTTAAGCTTTTCGCGTGGCGGGAAACTTATGTTTTTCCGGCACGAGTGTCGCAATGCGGACATCTGATTGGCCGTCCACGAATCCATAATGGTTTCCGCAACAGAAACGTGCGTGAAACTTTCAGATTTCACAAGAATTTGGCATATGCGAAACAGTATGGAGTTCGTGGACACCCTCAAGTTTCGGCATTGGAGAGCTCTTACCTGAACTGCAAGCGTTTCTCGCATTGCGGATCTTACTGAAATCAGCGTTTCCGCTGCGGAACATATGGCATCCGGTGGACGGCCTAAATTTCCGCATTGGCGGAAACATAAGTTTTCCGTTGTGGCAGAAACCATATGGATCGTGGAGACACCAGGTTCACAATTTTTTGAAACGAGTTTATGGTTGCATAACACTTGAAGAAACGTTTTAAGGTGGATGAAACGTTTTTTACAACTTTTTTGCTATGAATTCAAGTCAGTAATATTTATGAAAGATGCGAACGAGCCTAACACAGATATCTTCAAACTGTTTATGTTTTAGTGAATTTGTTTTAGATTGATTTTTGAAAATGGAAAAAAAATAAATTTTTATGCCTAACTCTATCTAAAATAACTATTTGTATTGAAAAGTTAAGGCAAAATGTATTAGTAGATAAAGATATCGAAAACAAAACTATGTATTCTTATTTTGAGGGAAAACGATGAAAAAAAAATATATCGGGAATCGTCTTTTTATCATATCGGGCGGAACCGACTCGAAATGATTCTGTAATTGAGAAGAAATATGTTAAAAATAATATTAAAACAAAAATTTTGAATAAATTTCAAAGGGAAACCTTTTAATAAAATAAGGTTATCTTTTCATAAGAGTTACCCTTCTTGAATGAATGTACGGACTGGTCGTCGCAAACCCCGGGTATTGAATTTCACATAATAGATGAAGACATAATCCATGGTTTGCGACGGACGGGCACATTTGATCAGATCGTAAATAGAATTCCAAACATTAGTTGTTGTCTAGTGGCCCATACATCATTGACTGTACATGTGTAAGAACACCACACCCAGGGTTTTCTGTCCACTTTTACAAAGGATTATTATAAGAATATTGAGTGCTAAAAGTTTCTGCAATTGTTGGCTAAAGTTTTAGAACACATGCATAGAATTTTTATGCAGATGTTTGGATATAATTGTTTTAGATTTCCTTAAAAAAAATGTAAATGATGATAATAAAGATGGGGGTCAGAATGATTGTTCAAATTTTAAAATAAAGAATTTCTTTTCAATAAAATGCTTAGTGTAAAAGGGAAAGTTGACTCATATACATGTATATTATTATTTCAGCATGATCATTACTTCGAGTCAAGTTACGGAGTCAGTTATAATAAATCACCACCATACGAAGTTCCTAAAGAATTAATTCACTTGAAAGGTACAGTTTTTCTTAAACTTAGATATTGTTCTCGGTCAATATCTTTAAAAAGTTCATGATTAATCTGTCAGGTTTCCAATTTTATTGCAATGATTTTGGATATTTCATGTGCTGAGCCAACTTATTTATAAAGCATGATAATTGTTTTGTAAAGCTCGACAACTGTAGACTTGTCTACCACATGTACTAGTTTATCAACCCGCATGATCTGTGTATGTTTCCATTTTTTATGAACTTGATCGACTGTTTATGTAGTCCAGTGCATAAATATTTCATGCAATGTTTGGTTTGTGTATACTAATTTAGTGTTAATATTCTACCCCACCCCCACGTATTTACAGGCTAGGAGTCTTACTTTTGATAATTCTGCTGCGCATCTTGCTCGAAAAGACATATAACTATTTCCTATTTTGAAATACAGGAATATTTTGAAATTCATTACAGAGAGACATTCTCATGCATTTCCGGGACACCAGCCAGAGATCGATAATGCCAAGCTAAAATCTATATACAACAGCTGGGAGACCACGTCCCGTGCCGCCTATGTAGATCCCAAGATCCGCAAACAGCCTCTACAAAACCCCATCAGCTAGTTAAATTAAAGTTAAAGGGATGAAAAGGAAAACTTTATATAATATCTACCATATGTTACAATGTATGTTTTTCTAAATTAGATTTTACAAATTATACAATTTTGCGTAAAGTGTATATTTATTTTTAACAGTATTATAATATAGTATCTGCTCTCTGCATTCTTCAGTATTATCTTGTAATGTATTACTTGCATAATTTCTTGCGCATGGTGTCAGTATTTGCTTTGCTCAATTTACTGTTTAATTCTACTGTACCTTTTCAAGGATTTTATTTGTTTTAATTGGATCAATTTATTTTGACAGATTTTGATATACATGTATGTATATCATGTATTTGTTATTAAATAGAATAAAATATGTTTAATATACATGTATCTTTTTTTTGCTTTTTTAAAATTGTCGGTATTTACATTACCATGCCAGAAAGATCAGAAACCTTATTGCACCCCCAATCATCTTTTCTAAATTACGTACAATGAGGAGTCCTGGGAACTAGGTTTTCTTAGAAAAAAAAACCCATCGCTTTTGACCCTACAATCAGATATTTTTTTACATTGTATTTCTGTCTTGGCTTTGTACACATAGAAGGTTACATCTGTATTGTGCTTCACAGTATCCATCAAAACACGTTTTGCATGTAGTGCCTTGACGTATTGGTGTTGAATACAAATTACATGTATTTAATCATTGATAAAGAGCGAAACGCTATGGGGAATTCTAAGAGGGTTTAGCTGTGATATGCCACTGCCTAGACTGTATTACTTTTATGTAAAATTTCGATGAACTACTCTTTTTACATGTGAAATTGAAATGGTATATATCACAAACACTTGGCCAAAAGTTTAGAACCACTGTATCCTTTCAAATATACCTGCTATAATTTAATTATTTCATTCACTGGATGAAAAATACGGTTTCCGCATGGCTGAAACACTGCAGAAACTTAGGTGTACGTGTGGTTTCCGTCAAGTTTACGCGCGGAAACTTCATGTTTCCGCACGATTCCGCAATGCGGAAACTTTGGCCGTCCACGAATCCATATGGTTTCCGTAACAGAAACGTGCGGAAACTTCAGATTTCAGCAAGATTTTGCAATGCGAAAACCATATGGATTCGTGGACACCCTAAGTTTCCGCATTGCAGAATCTTACTGAAACTCACGTTTCTGCATTGCGGAATCTTACTGAAACTCGCGTTTCCGCTGCGGAAACCATATGGATCCGTGGCGGCCTACAGTTT
This sequence comes from Ostrea lurida, assembly GCA_903981925.1. Classification (NCBI taxonomy): domain Eukaryota; kingdom Metazoa; phylum Mollusca; class Bivalvia; order Ostreida; family Ostreidae; genus Ostrea; species Ostrea lurida. Next base: position 849 of record CAJDSM010061194.1, on the reverse strand, counting down.
CGCATCTGTTGCGGAAGTAGCATAGCAGCTATGTTTCCGGTTGCATATGTAAACTGATATGGATCCGTGGAGAACCCCCAGGTTCCACAATTTTTCTGAAACGAAGTTTATGTGCATAACTTGACAGAAACGTTTTAAGTGGAATGAAACGTTTGACAACTTTTTTGCGTATGAATCAGTCATAAGATATTATGAAAGATGGCAACCAGCCTAAACACAATATCTTCAACTTTTTATTTTAGTGCATTTTTTAGATTCGTTTTTGAAAAATGGAAAAAAATAATACATTTTTGCCCTAACCCTTCCATTACATATTAACTATTTGTATTGAAAAGTTAAGGCAAAATGTATTAGTAGATAAAGATAATGAAAACAAAACTATTATTTTATTTTGAGGGAAAACATGAAAAAAATATATATCGGGAAATCGTCTTTTTATCATATCAGGCAGGAAACCCCACTGAAATATCTGTAATTGAGAAGAACATATGTTAACAAATAATATTAAAACCCAAAATTGAATAAAAATTTCAAAAGGAAAACCTTGTAATAAAATAATTATCCTTTCATAAGAGTTACCCTTCTTGAATGAATACGACTGGTCGTCGCAAACCACGGGCTATTAATTTCACATAATAGAATGAAACAATAACCCATGGTTTGCGACGACGGGCAACATTTTGATCAGAATTAAATAAATTTCCAAACATAGTTGTTCTATGGCATCATCTGGACATTTTGGAAATAACAGAGGAGTTTGAAATTTTATTACTATGTTTATTTTGAACACAGGATTCAGAAGTTTTTTCAATAATAGAGCTTAAAGAGGTTCGCACCTGAGTTGGGACT
>CAJDSM010061179.1:3189-19027 GCA_903981925.1 Ostrea lurida | reverse complement strand
GGGCACGCTGTTATCGCATGTAAATTACTAATGGCGCGGCCTTCTCTCCCGATTTCTGATTGGCTGGCCACAAAGAAATGGCGCGGGATTTGTTAAATCAGGGTGGAATCGGGTCGTTCAGTTGTCGTACAAATCGGGAACATTTTTTACAAAATCGGGAATTTCTGGGGTATCGTTTGCTTTCCGATCGGGAAAGCGGGAAATAGCGTTTTTCAAGGTGTAAAATCCGGAGATCCCGCCGTAAATCGGGAAAGTTGGCCATGTTTGAAGGATGAGAATAACTCAAAAATATGCAAGACAACCCCAGTTTATCATCAATGTCATCAGATTGTACATGACAAGACAGTTAAAAACTCTACTGATGTAGTCATTTCATTAGTTTTTTAGGCGTTCAGACGAGGAAGGAAATCCAATATTAATCAGTACCTTCTGCAGACTTTGAGCCAACTTTTTTATTCTCACCAGATTCACCGTCATCTCTGAAAATTCAGACCCATCCTTCTGTCGTCTGCCAGGATTGCTGTATCCACTCTCGAGATCTGATTAAATCCGTCTCTCCGATATTACCTCATCCTCGCCAAACCATTCATAATCCAAGGACACAGACATTCACATCCAGACACCAAATCATTGATCACCAAGGATTTCACAACTCCTTGCACAAGCTAACAGAAGGACCGAAATTGCAGCAGTACGTATTATCATCTGACTTATCAGAGACAGCATTCCACATTTCCCTGTCACAGTCAGACAAGACAGACTGCCTATCCCTGTCACTTCAGACAAAGACAGACTGGCCATTTCCCTGCTCACAGTCAGACCAAAGACAGACTGCATTCCCCTGTCCAGTCAGACAAAGGACCGATTTCCATTCCCTGTCACAGTCGCACAAAGACACGGCACTGCCATTCCCTGTCACAGCTCGCACAAGACAGATCTGCCATTCCCTGTCAACACAGTCCACAAGACAGACTGCCATTCACCTCAGACTGCCAGTCTATAGACTTGGACTGCATGTGAAATACGGACACCTTGATCCTGTATTGTTTTGGTAACACTTTTCTACCTGGTAACTACAGGCCTGTCACAATTTTGGACTGGACACTTCTCTTCTGACGTGAATAAATCATTTCATCCATGAAATTCTACATACATGTTAGCATTATAGTCAAAACTGCCTAGGTCCAATTTCACTGGGCATTGCAGTGGTTGTAACTTCTTCATCTCTCAATTTCATTGTTTGTTCCTGATACACTTTATTCCGACAAAAAATTGTCTCTCCAATGCCATGATTGGATTCAGACAAGTTTCACTCGTACTTATTTTTAGAATTTCCGTCTTCCCGACAACATTAACGCAGACCCCTAATTACAAACCTGTCTCCCCAGGATCCCTTCCACTCCACTTTTATCCCCACAGGATTTCGACTGTTACTCAGACCCCCAAATATAACACCTGTCTCCCCATGTATCCCTTCCCACTCACCTTTGTTTCCCCAGGATATCGCAAAAAACTCTGATCAGACCCACCTAATTACCAACCTGTCTCCCAGGACCCCCTTCCACTCCACTTGTTTCCCCATGGGATTTCGAAACTCTGATCAGACCCCTAATTACAAACCTGTCTCCCCAGACCCCTTCCACTCCACTTTTTTCCCCACGGATTTCGAACTTGATCAAAGTGAGGGGAGTCTCTCTGGCTGTCTTACATTAACAAAATCTGCAAAAAGACTATGCGTATATTATTAATCTGCCAGATTTTCATAAGAATCTATATTTCTTCATTTACAACCAACACCGCAGAAAAAAAAACAACATGTAATACTATCGCCATTACTTGGTATATTTCTAAATACGCTTATATGTACACTAAATTGTAGAACAGCCTGGCGAGTTCATTCTCCCTTGGGATCCATACAACTTAAATCCCATAAAAAAGTAACCATAAACTCCTGACGGTGGGTACACTTATCTCCCTATCATACTGCTCCAAACCGAGGAATTTATTTAGCGCACTATTTTATTTAGCGCCTTTAATGCGACGTATAGATTTGTGCTAAATTTAATATTGTTTTATGCACTAAAAGGTTTTCACTGACAATGGAATTATTGACCAGGTGGTATCATTGTGCTGATATAGGGTTGCCCCAACAGAGTTTGTTATTGCTGATTGCACTAAAATAGTTTGCACAATATTTCCTTTACAGTATCCCAAAGATAACCTCTTTAATGTAGATACATGTATCATGTAGGATTACATCCGTAACTTAGATGTTGACAATTTACCTCCCTTCTATCTTGTAATTTAACACTACCTCCTTAGATCTGTAACGCTATAGGCATGCCTGCACCACCAAACCATTGTTAGTCCTGTTCTCCTGATTGCCTTTCACCGGGGCTGAAAAGAATACCTCACCATAAAAATTAATTAATCACTATTTTGACACTAGCCCGAACATAAAATCAAAGGGGCTCAAGGCCTGAGAGAGGGGCGACTCGCACATGATAGTAACAAGAACTTCATGGGCCACATCGCTCACCCAGAGAAGAGCAGAAGTTTGGGACTTTCAAATGCCACTATTCAGAGATTTATGACTAAAGTAACCTCTTGTCACTCGTTAATACACATAAAGAAATTCATCAATTAATTAAATAAGACAAACACACAATATTATGATCGGATAGGGCCATGTATATCCACTGGGGTTCTTTTATCGTGTTCTCTTAAAATTGTCTTCATACAATGCACAAGGAAAATGGAATATGTCGAAAGGGCGGGGTCAGCCACGACCTCAAGAGCCCCCGATGTTTCAATAAACTTAGGAACAAAAAAATAATTTATGGTTTGAGGGTGGGGCTCAATAGTTTAAAAAAATATTTTAACCATTTTTTAAAAGGGAGAAATCAACCATGACCCCAGGGGCTCTCCAAGTCTCACACACAAGAACAAGGGAAGTATAGGTTTGAGGGTGGGATTCTCAATATTTCCAAAATACGGACAATTTCAAAAAAAAAAAAAAAAAAAAAAAAAAGGGGGGGGGGGTCAATGACCCTAAAGGCCCTCCACATATATTCAATAAACTTGTCTCAACACATCATCAAAAAGATATGGTTGAGGGTTGGGATTGAATAGTTTTCAAGGAATATGAGCATTCTTCTAAGGTTAAAAAAACCCCAGTTATTGAACCCAACTTTTGCATAAAGTTGGATGGATTTTTTGGGCCCCATTGTTCTTGGACAAGATTTGCCTGATATCAAAAAAATTTTGTTTTTTTTCATTTGTTAATATTTCTCAGTTCCATCCACCATTTGACCAATTTTACTGAGTGAATTTCACACTATTTCAAAATGTTCTCTAATAGGACGCAATTATGTTTATGTAACATTTTGACTGGGTAGAAATTGACTTGGGCATGATTTGACATGCATACCTGCCGGAAATTTGTAAACAAAATAGCTGCGTTATCAATGAAACTTTTGACAGGTTTTTCAACTTATGGTCTAGGTTAAGACCAAATATTGTAAGCAAATCAGTGCCTTCAATTCAGCACCAGAATTGTCATTTAGGTGACCTACATCGGGAAATTGTTGGCAGAAATTTACAAACTGAACTGCAGGGAACGTCTTGTAATTGGAATGGTGTTCATACGCGCCGTATTGATGATACTAGGGCTGAATCCCAATGATTGGTGCTGTTTAACAATCAATATAATATGTGTCTTATAATTCAAAATATTTTTCATATTCATCATGTTATTCAGAAACGAATTTACATTACACTTCACCACAGCACTCGCACAATATACTTCTGTTGCGTAGACAAGTAGTAGCGGTAGAAGAGGCAGATCCGGCCGAAAAATCGCCTGCATGACAAGGAGTCACGCTCGCTACGCGAGCCGACTCAAAAAATCAATAGCCCCCCCCCCCCCCCCCCTGTTCAAACTTCTCAACCAATGCAATGAATGTGTTCACATGACCTTACATTGATGACCCAGGCCATCAGAGACTGTCTCGTTCTAGGGCCTTTGAACAGTATGTTGACAATGTTCCTGGGAACATTAGAGTTGACTCCCCTTGTAATGTGTACCCCTCACAAATTCCTCCCGTGAAAGTCTGTCAGCATCTGCTACATTGCCTCCCTCAGGGCTTCATAGGAGCCAACAATCTAAGATAAATAACAGTTCAGTAGGAATCACATACAATCTGTGCAATAAATACTGTATTATATTATAGGTTATAGACTTGTTGAAGGCTACTTCATATCTTGAGTATAATATTAAAGGAACGAGGTATCCTTATACATCTGGCTCCTGACTAATTGCACTCTTGTCTTCTAATATGTCACATTGAATCCAAAACTTCTCAATTACTTACTTTGCATAAGCCTTTTCCTCAATCGCCAAAATTTCATTTATTGTTGCAGACGAGTGACGAACTATCAACTGTCCACGACTATGATCGGTAATCGGTCACCCACACACACCTTCAACCCACTTCCCAAATGCCAGAAGTTAAACCGAAATATCCCTGCATACCAGCCATCCTGAAATCCCCTGGTCTTGCGGCCAACACGCGAAACAACTCACGGTGATCGGGACTGTCAAAACAGGGCGATGCAGATAACAAACCAGCAAATCCCCTGCAAAACCTCACGTCAAAGAGATAATCTAACACTTCAGAGAGAACTCCACACTGTTCAAAGAGAGGTGTTACTCAAAGAACCCACACTGCTCAGAAGATCTCAGTAAGAGATAACTCCTACACTGTCAAAGAGAGATAACTCCTACACATGTCAAAGAGGAGATAACTCACCACACTGTCAAAGAAGGTAACTCCTACATTGTCAAATAGAGGTTAACTCTAAACATTGCAAAACTCCACCACTGTCAAAAAGAAATATTTCCTACTATCAAAGAGTGCAAACTCCTGCATTGTCAAGGATAAGTTCCTGCATTGTCAAAGAGAAACAACCCTGCCACTTGTCAAGAAAATACATGAACTCCAACACTGCCAAAGAAGATCGTTCCTAAATTGTAAACGGAAGGAAAAAATGTAAACATATACACTTATTGACTGAGATTCAGCCCCCTTTTAAATTTCATTCTTCAATAAAACAACATATATTGTAATGGCAGATAACAATATGATACTATTGATGCACAGAGGTTATAACATTTGAGAAAAAATACCTGGTCTTATTATTTTATCAAATTAGATTTAAGAGAAAGCAAATGTATGCTGCTGTGTTGAATTATTACAAGATGCCCCTGAATGACATCAAAAACTTGGTGGCTTATCCAGGAAGAAGGGCCGGCTTCAGTCTGTAAAGGCCAGCAATCTCTACAAAATTAAAAAAAAAATTCAGCGAATGGTTTACAGTGGTGTAAAGTTAAGAGATAATACAATAATGTACGTTTAAAACAACATTATCATTTTCAGAGCCCTTCAACTTGGCGATATTTTCAATTTTGCCGTGACTTTTTTGCACTGTAAATTCTGTGTCGCCTCGCCTGATTGCACACTGACAAGCCTCATAATATTTTACATCATTCTTATAATGTAAACAAAAAAAAACGTCCTATAAACCCTGCTTAATATAGTTGAACCACTCTAACAAAGGAGAACTCTCCTAGAACCACTTGATTGAAATGATTCGATTCTGTCAAGAATTTTTTTACTCACATGAGACAATCACCCATTTGAGAAACTCTGGAACAATTCTACAACAACAAAGAATTTCCTATAAACTACGCTTATAACATAAAACTTCAAAATTCACTCTTATAACAGGTTAACTTCCTAGAACCACTCTTATAGTTTTAATATCTCAGATCATGTGAATGCTTTTGTTGTGATTATATTTCAGTTTTTCTCTTCGTATCATTATGAATTTCTTTGGCTCTTGTTGTTTTAATGATTTAGATTCCACTGACTGCTATAACGAAACAGCAGTCAGAGCAAAGTACTCTTTCCAACATGTATACAAGCAAAAATCCCCCTGAATACTAATCTAAAAACTTTCAGAGGAAAGCCTTCCTCTAGGATCTTAATAAATGAAGAAAACGTGAGCAAGCTCACATTACCCACGCTCCAATTGCGTTGAAATGTAGTTTTGGGCAATTCAGGTAGAAATCATAAATTGAATATCAGTTTATTAAATGGATACAACATAATGATTAACTATTGATTTGACTAGGATTTTTTTCTAATAAAAGTTTAAGGAAAGATCTGTTTTTTCCATTACGGTAAAACATACAATAAGTTATCCTTCTTCCATCAGTGTTTAATGGTGAAGAGGTCAAAGGGATAATTCCCCGAGAAAAAATGAATCAGAATTTCTGTGTCATAGGCGCATCGTTACACAGTATGTTCTTCATCACTACCAAAGTTTGCACAATAATCTGTTGGCGGTCTTTAGGTAGTTGCAGTGACAAAACTGTTCAATCAGTATATTAATTGTGGCCAAATTCAAGCTCTCAAAAGGGGCCATAATTCCCGAAAATTATTTGAATCGGATTCCCTGTGTATATGCGCATTCTACAAGTATGTTCATTCATCACTACAAGTTTCACGATAATCTGTGAGCTTCAGAGGTAGTCGCGCCTGACAAAAATGTTCCAATAGTATATTTAAATGTGGCCAAATTTCTAAGTTCAAAAGGGGCATAATTCCCCGAAAAAATTGAATCAGAATTTCCTGCATATATTGCAATCTACATGGTTTATGTTCTTTCATAATAACAAAAAGTTTCACGAAATTCTGTGGGAGCGTTTCAGAGGAGTTTGCACTAACAAAAAAAAAACAGGCTGACGGACTGACTGACTTGACGAGTCAAAAAACATTATACCCTCCGCAACTCGATGCGTGGGGTATAAAAATCAGAGATGAATGTAGTTTATTAAAAAATCCTGAATATGAACAAAACCATTCTGCTAATTTCAAATATAAAGGGATCAGGACTCTGTCCCAAACTGTACACCAAATAATATATTTCAAAAGTTTTGCTTTACAGCTTTCAGCATTAATGGTGCTTAATTCAAGATATACCATTGCTTTTCATAAACAGAAGCATATCTTCAATAAGAACAAAGACCTATACACATAAAACTTATCTCTGTTATGTCTCTGATAAAGGTACTAAAATTTGTTTCCATTATTGTCACTGAGTAACTATAGAACCATAGTTACGTGATTGACTTGAGAAACTACACTATTCCACCAAATTCCTCCTTCTAGCATGATATGATTAAATTGTAAATGTCTGATAATTACAGTTAGGTAATAACAGAAACATTATATGTTACTGTACATGTCACAATTAAAATAGGACCCCAGCAGTTGTGATGGCTGCAGCCGTCATCTGGTGCTTGGTCAGTGGCGGACTAAACCAGCTGACTGAGAGTGGCACACCTCTCACCTGTTCGATTGTAATCAGTGCTGGACGAGGTGAACTGCCCTGAAACAATACCTACACATCGAGGCTAACAAGAAAAACGACAGGTATTTACTGATTATTGAAACAATTCTCTGACTTACAATCTCGTTCTATTCACTGCTCTCCTGATACAGTACAAGGGAAGTACTCAGCGCATTTACACACAGAGCATGTTACGTAGGTCGAAACATTTACAGACACTTACATATTGTATATCAAACCTCAGGTTGTGTTATTTCCTTAGCAACTAAATGCTGATGTTTTACAATCAATTTACATACTGCAATTATCAAACATAAACTGTTGACTTTGCATTATATCATATAACTATCCTAAAATTGACCAGGGTAATTATTATGAATGTTTTTGAGGTATGCCCATCTCTAATTTCTAATGATGTGATGCCTGAAATCATTCTATCTCACTGTCACCAACGAGGGTAGTTCACATGTATTGATTGATACACCTTTAATTACTGGTAAAACTTGTATCCTACATGCTAAAATACAATACACTTGACAACAGCTGGATTACTTCGGAGAATGACTCTTCACAAGATTATAATAAGGACATCGAGGATCTACTGGCAGGCCATTTAAAATCATTAATATGTCAAAGGATTTTTCTGAATTTATTAAGGGGGGGGGGGCATATTTAAACCTTTTTCTGTGTGACAAGTACATGTAATTCAAGTAGAAATGTGCAATAAGATGAGAATAATCAAATATGCAAGACAACCACCACTATTATCATACAATTCATCAAGTTGTACATGACAAGGAAGTTAAGAAAATCTCTACTATTATCATTTCATTAGTTTTAGTCGTCACGAGGAAGGAAATCCAATATTAATCAGTACTTGCAGACTTTGAGACCAAACTTTTTTTATTACTCACCAGAATTCACCGTCATCTCTGAAAATCAGACCCATCTTCTCTCTGTCGTCTGCAGGGATGCTGTTCCACTCTCGAGATCTGAAATTAAATCCGTTTCTCCGATATTACTTCATTGCAAACATTCATAATCCAGACACAGACATTCACATCCAGACACAAATATTGATCACCAAGGATTCACAATCCTGACACAAGCTAACAGAAGGACCGAAAGATTGCAGGCAGTACGTATTATCATCTGACTTATCACAGACAGCATTCACATTTCCCTGTCACAGTCAGACAAAGACAGACTGCCTATCCCTGTCACTTCAGACAAAGACAGACTGGCCATTTCCCTGCTCACAGTCAGACCAAAGACAGACTGCATTCCCCTGTCCAGTCAGACAAAGGACCGATTTCCATTCCCTGTCACAGTCGCACAAAGACACGGCACTGCCATTCCCTGTCACAGCTCGCACAAGACAGATCTGCCATTCCCTGTCAACACAGTCCACAAGACAGACTGCCATTCACCTCAGACTGCCAGTCTATAGACTTGGACTGCATGTGAAATACGGACACCTTGATCCTGTATTGTTTTGGTAACACTTTTCTACCTGGTAACTACAGGCCTGTCACAATTTTGGACTGGACACTTCTCTTCTGACGTGAATAAATCATTTCATCCATGAAATTCTACATACATGTTAGCATTATAGTCAAAACTGCCTAGGTCCAATTTCACTGGGCATTGCAGTGGTTGTAACTTCTTCATCTCTCAATTTCATTGTTTGTTCCTGATACACTTTATTCCGACAAAAAATTGTCTCTCCAATGCCATGATTGGATTCAGACAAGTTTCACTCGTACTTATTTTTAGAATTTCCGTCTTCCCGACAACATTAACGCAGACCCCTAATTACAAACCTGTCTCCCCAGGATCCCTTCCACTCCACTTTTATCCCCACAGGATTTCGACTGTTACTCAGACCCCCAAATATAACACCTGTCTCCCCATGTATCCCTTCCCACTCACCTTTGTTTCCCCAGGATATCGCAAAAAACTCTGATCAGACCCACCTAATTACCAACCTGTCTCCCAGGACCCCCTTCCACTCCACTTGTTTCCCCATGGGATTTCGAAACTCTGATCAGACCCCTAATTACAAACCTGTCTCCCCAGACCCCTTCCACTCCACTTTTTTCCCCACGGATTTCGAACTTGATCAAAGTGAGGGGAGTCTCTCTGGCTGTCTTACATTAACAAAATCTGCAAAAAGACTATGCGTATATTATTAATCTGCCAGATTTTCATAAGAATCTATATTTCTTCATTTACAACCAACACCGCAGAAAAAAAAACAACATGTAATACTATCGCCATTACTTGGTATATTTCTAAATACGCTTATATGTACACTAAATTGTAGAACAGCCTGGCGAGTTCATTCTCCCTTGGGATCCATACAACTTAAATCCCATAAAAAAGTAACCATAAACTCCTGACGGTGGGTACACTTATCTCCCTATCATACTGCTCCAAACCGAGGAATTTATTTAGCGCACTATTTTATTTAGCGCCTTTAATGCGACGTATAGATTTGTGCTAAATTTAATATTGTTTTATGCACTAAAAGGTTTTCACTGACAATGGAATTATTGACCAGGTGGTATCATTGTGCTGATATAGGGTTGCCCCAACAGAGTTTGTTATTGCTGATTGCACTAAAATAGTTTGCACAATATTTCCTTTACAGTATCCCAAAGATAACCTCTTTAATGTAGATACATGTATCATGTAGGATTACATCCGTAACTTAGATGTTGACAATTTACCTCCCTTCTATCTTGTAATTTAACACTACCTCCTTAGATCTGTAACGCTATAGGCATGCCTGCACCACCAAACCATTGTTAGTCCTGTTCTCCTGATTGCCTTTCACCGGGGCTGAAAAGAATACCTCACCATAAAAATTAATTAATCACTATTTTGACACTAGCCCGAACATAAAATCAAAGGGGCTCAAGGCCTGAGAGAGGGGCGACTCGCACATGATAGTAACAAGAACTTCATGGGCCACATCGCTCACCCAGAGAAGAGCAGAAGTTTGGGACTTTCAAATGCCACTATTCAGAGATTTATGACTAAAGTAACCTCTTGTCACTCGTTAATACACATAAAGAAATTCATCAATTAATTAAATAAGACAAACACACAATATTATGATCGGATAGGGCCATGTATATCCACTGGGGTTCTTTTATCGTGTTCTCTTAAAATTGTCTTCATACAATGCACAAGGAAAATGGAATATGTCGAAAGGGCGGGGTCAGCCACGACCTCAAGAGCCCCCGATGTTTCAATAAACTTAGGAACAAAAAAATAATTTATGGTTTGAGGGTGGGGCTCAATAGTTTAAAAAAATATTTTAACCATTTTTTAAAAGGGAGAAATCAACCATGACCCCAGGGGCTCTCCAAGTCTCACACACAAGAACAAGGGAAGTATAGGTTTGAGGGTGGGATTCTCAATATTTCCAAAATACGGACAATTTCAAAAAAAAAAAAAAAAAAAAAAAAAAGGGGGGGGGGGTCAATGACCCTAAAGGCCCTCCACATATATTCAATAAACTTGTCTCAACACATCATCAAAAAGATATGGTTGAGGGTTGGGATTGAATAGTTTTCAAGGAATATGAGCATTCTTCTAAGGTTAAAAAAACCCCAGTTATTGAACCCAACTTTTGCATAAAGTTGGATGGATTTTTTGGGCCCCATTGTTCTTGGACAAGATTTGCCTGATATCAAAAAAATTTTGTTTTTTTTCATTTGTTAATATTTCTCAGTTCCATCCACCATTTGACCAATTTTACTGAGTGAATTTCACACTATTTCAAAATGTTCTCTAATAGGACGCAATTATGTTTATGTAACATTTTGACTGGGTAGAAATTGACTTGGGCATGATTTGACATGCATACCTGCCGGAAATTTGTAAACAAAATAGCTGCGTTATCAATGAAACTTTTGACAGGTTTTTCAACTTATGGTCTAGGTTAAGACCAAATATTGTAAGCAAATCAGTGCCTTCAATTCAGCACCAGAATTGTCATTTAGGTGACCTACATCGGGAAATTGTTGGCAGAAATTTACAAACTGAACTGCAGGGAACGTCTTGTAATTGGAATGGTGTTCATACGCGCCGTATTGATGATACTAGGGCTGAATCCCAATGATTGGTGCTGTTTAACAATCAATATAATATGTGTCTTATAATTCAAAATATTTTTCATATTCATCATGTTATTCAGAAACGAATTTACATTACACTTCACCACAGCACTCGCACAATATACTTCTGTTGCGTAGACAAGTAGTAGCGGTAGAAGAGGCAGATCCGGCCGAAAAATCGCCTGCATGACAAGGAGTCACGCTCGCTACGCGAGCCGACTCAAAAAATCAATAGCCCCCCCCCCCCCCCCCCTGTTCAAACTTCTCAACCAATGCAATGAATGTGTTCACATGACCTTACATTGATACCCACAGCCATCAGAGACTGTCTGTCTTAGGGCCTTGAACAGTATGTTGACAATGTATCCTGTGGACATTAGAGTTGACTCCCTTTTAATGTGTACCCCTCACAAATTCCTCCCGTTGAAGTCTGTCAGGCATCTGCTACATTGCCTCCCTCAGGGCTTCATGGAGCCATACAATCTAAGATAAATAACAGTCACGTAGGGAATCACATACAATCTGTGCATAAAATACTGTATTATAATTATTAGGTTATAGACTTTTGAAGGCTACTTCATATCTTGTAGTTAATATTAAAGGCGAGGTACCTTATAATCTGGCTCCTGATAGATGCACTCTTGTCTTCTAACATGTCACATTGAATCAAAACTTCTCAATTTACTTACTTTGCGTAAGCCTTTTCCATCAATGCGCCCAAAAATTTCATTATGATTGCAGACGAGTGACGAACATCAACTGTCCAGACTATGCGGTATCGGTCATCCACAACGACCTTCACCCACTTCCCAAATGCCAGAAGTTAAACCGAAAAATATCCCTGCATACCAGCCATCTGAAATCCCCTGGTCTGCGCCCCAACACGGCGAAACAACTACAGTGATCGGGACTTGTTCAAAAACAGGGCGATGCAGATAACAAACCAGCAAATCCCTGCAAAGAAAGATAAACTCCTACACTGTTCAAAGAGAGGGTTACTGCCCACACTGTCAAAGGAGAGATAACGTCCTCACTGTCAAAGAGAGATAACTCCTACACTGGTCAAAGGGAGATAACTCCCACACTGTCAAAGAAGGTAACTCCTACATTGTCAAATAGAGGTTAACTCTAAACATTGCAAAACTCCACCACTGTCAAAAAGAAATATTTCCTACTATCAAAGAGTGCAAACTCCTGCATTGTCAAGGATAAGTTCCTGCATTGTCAAAGAGAAACAACCCTGCCACTTGTCAAGAAAATACATGAACTCCAACACTGCCAAAGAAGATCGTTCCTAAATTGTAAACGGAAGGAAAAAATGTAAACATATACACTTATTGACTGAGATTCAGCCCCCTTTTAAATTTCATTCTTCAATAAAACAACATATATTGTAATGGCAGATAACAATATGATACTATTGATGCACAGAGGTTATAACATTTGAGAAAAAATACCTGGTCTTATTATTTTATCAAATTAGATTTAAGAGAAAGCAAATGTATGCTGCTGTGTTGAATTATTACAAGATGCCCCTGAATGACATCAAAAACTTGGTGGCTTATCCAGGAAGAAGGGCCGGCTTCAGTCTGTAAAGGCCAGCAATCTCTACAAAATTAAAAAAAAAATTCAGCGAATGGTTTACAGTGGTGTAAAGTTAAGAGATAATACAATAATGTACGTTTAAAACAACATTATCATTTTCAGAGCCCTTCAACTTGGCGATATTTTCAATTTTGCCGTGACTTTTTTGCACTGTAAATTCTGTGTCGCCTCGCCTGATTGCACACTGACAAGCCTCATAATATTTTACATCATTCTTATAATGTAAACAAAAAAAAACGTCCTATAAACCCTGCTTAATATAGTTGAACCACTCTAACAAAGGAGAACTCTCCTAGAACCACTTGATTGAAATGATTCGATTCTGTCAAGAATTTTTTTACTCACATGAGACAATCACCCATTTGAGAAACTCTGGAACAATTCTACAACAACAAAGAATTTCCTATAAACTACGCTTATAACATAAAACTTCAAAATTCACTCTTATAACAGGTTAACTTCCTAGAACCACTCTTATAGTTTTAATATCTCAGATCATGTGAATGCTTTTGTTGTGATTATATTTCAGTTTTTCTCTTCGTATCATTATGAATTTCTTTGGCTCTTGTTGTTTTAATGATTTAGATTCCACTGACTGCTATAACGAAACAGCAGTCAGAGCAAAGTACTCTTTCCAACATGTATACAAGCAAAAATCCCCCTGAATACTAATCTAAAAACTTTCAGAGGAAAGCCTTCCTCTAGGATCTTAATAAATGAAGAAAACGTGAGCAAGCTCACATTACCCACGCTCCAATTGCGTTGAAATGTAGTTTTGGGCAATTCAGGTAGAAATCATAAATTGAATATCAGTTTATTAAATGGATACAACATAATGATTAACTATTGATTTGACTAGGATTTTTTTCTAATAAAAGTTTAAGGAAAGATCTGTTTTTTCCATTACGGTAAAACATACAATAAGTTATCCTTCTTCCATCAGTGTTTAATGGTGAAGAGGTCAAAGGGATAATTCCCCGAGAAAAAATGAATCAGAATTTCTGTGTCATAGGCGCATCGTTACACAGTATGTTCTTCATCACTACCAAAGTTTGCACAATAATCTGTTGGCGGTCTTTAGGTAGTTGCAGTGACAAAACTGTTCAATCAGTATATTAATTGTGGCCAAATTCAAGCTCTCAAAAGGGGCCATAATTCCCGAAAATTATTTGAATCGGATTCCCTGTGTATATGCGCATTCTACAAGTATGTTCATTCATCACTACAAGTTTCACGATAATCTGTGAGCTTCAGAGGTAGTCGCGCCTGACAAAAATGTTCCAATAGTATATTTAAATGTGGCCAAATTTCTAAGTTCAAAAGGGGCATAATTCCCCGAAAAAATTGAATCAGAATTTCCTGCATATATTGCAATCTACATGGTTTATGTTCTTTCATAATAACAAAAAGTTTCACGAAATTCTGTGGGAGCGTTTCAGAGGAGTTTGCACTAACAAAAAAAAAACAGGCTGACGGACTGACTGACTTGACGAGTCAAAAAACATTATACCCTCCGCAACTCGATGCGTGGGGTATAAAAATCAGAGATGAATGTAGTTTATTAAAAAATCCTGAATATGAACAAAACCATTCTGCTAATTTCAAATATAAAGGGATCAGGACTCTGTCCCAAACTGTACACCAAATAATATATTTCAAAAGTTTTGCTTTACAGCTTTCAGCATTAATGGTGCTTAATTCAAGATATACCATTGCTTTTCATAAACAGAAGCATATCTTCAATAAGAACAAAGACCTATACACATAAAACTTATCTCTGTTATGTCTCTGATAAAGGTACTAAAATTTGTTTCCATTATTGTCACTGAGTAACTATAGAACCATAGTTACGTGATTGACTTGAGAAACTACACTATTCCACCAAATTCCTCCTTCTAGCATGATATGATTAAATTGTAAATGTCTGATAATTACAGTTAGGTAATAACAGAAACATTATATGTTACTGTACATGTCACAATTAAAATAGGACCCCAGCAGTTGTGATGGCTGCAGCCGTCATCTGGTGCTTGGTCAGTGGCGGACTAAACCAGCTGACTGAGAGTGGCACACCTCTCACCTGTTCGATTGTAATCAGTGCTGGACGAGGTGAACTGCCCTGAAACAATACCTACACATCGAGGCTAACAAGAAAAACGACAGGTATTTACTGATTATTGAAACAATTCTCTGACTTACAATCTCGTTCTATTCACTGCTCTCCTGATACAGTACAAGGGAAGTACTCAGCGCATTTACACACAGAGCATGTTACGTAGGTCGAAACATTTACAGACACTTACATATTGTATATCAAACCTCAGGTTGTGTTATTTCCTTAGCAACTAAATGCTGATGTTTTACAATCAATTTACATACTGCAATTATCAAACATAAACTGTTGACTTTGCATTATATCATATAACTATCCTAAAATTGACCAGGGTAATTATTATGAATGTTTTTGAGGTATGCCCATCTCTAATTTCTAATGATGTGATGCCTGAAATCATTCTATCTCACTGTCACCAACGAGGGTAGTTCACATGTATTGATTGATACACCTTTAATTACTGGTAAAACTTGTATCCTACATGCTAAAATACAATACACTTGACAACAGCTGGATTACTTCGGAGAATGACTCTTCACAAGATTATAATAAGGACATCGAGGATCTACTGGCAGGC
>CAJDSM010061173.1:89-10339 GCA_903981925.1 Ostrea lurida | reverse complement strand
ATGACAAATTGACAAAGAAATGAATCTTATATTTTTCGGGTGATGCAGGTATCACCGAATTTTAGACGGTAAAACTCATCAATGCGAAAGTTACCGTCTAAAATCTCGGTGATAACCTGCATATCACCCGAAAATACAAGATTTATTTATTATCATTTAATTCTATATTACAAAAACAATACAATGTCCATTATACCTTTACTTGTTGTTCAGGAGTACGTGATCGAAAAATCACCTCAATTTCTTAAAAGGTGTTTTAACCAATGAGACTCGCGCAAGGTGATCTCGTGAATAAAATTAAATGACATTGAAATAACTAACAAATTGATGACATGACTAGATTGTTAATTATAGATTACTTGCAATCTGGATAATTTAGAATAATGATGATGCACTATAAAAATGTTGTTATACATCAATATGAAAGATCACAATATTTTGGTAACAATCAGAAAAGATACGATTCAAGGGCGTAACCAGGGGGGGGGGGGGGTTGCATGTGTTCCCCCCATTTTAAAACGAAAATGCTAAAAATCTCTAAGCCCCCAGACCCCCTATCAGACCCGTTCATGGACTCCCTGGGGCCCCAAGTGGCCCCAGGCATAATGAAAAATGCTAAAACCTCGAGACTTTGGGGCTTCGCCCCCTGACGCCCTACCAGGGACCGTCCTGGACCCGCTGGGGACCTCCAGACCCAAAGAAAATGCTAAATCTCTCTGTTTCCGGGGCTTCGCTCTATGAACCCTACCAGGACTAACCCTGGACCAACTGGGGGCCCAAAACAGTCCCCAGACCCTTTATCTTGGGTATTGTGCACCCCCCCCCCCCCAATGGAAATTCCTGGTTATGGCCCTGCAATTTTAATTATAAAAATTTGATCTTAAAAATGGTGCACTAAATTCCTAGGCGTCCTATATTATTAGTAAACTATTCTAGTCAAAATAGCATATATTTTCAAAAAATAAAATTTTAATTATGATTTGGTTTAACTATAGATTTACATGTATATAAAAATGTATTTGAACATTTAATAGAAGACTACATAATTGTGGACGACTTAATACATAAAAAAGTGTTTGGATTTTTAGTTCGATAAAAAGAAAAGTTTTCACTCAAGATTGAATTTTGATTTGTTATCTATGCATCTGATGGAAGCTGGGAGGGCATTCCAGTCCTTAACCCCATTATAAAAGAAAGTGGAATTCTCGACCCCTTTTGAAAGATGAGTCACCTGACTTGTTTATGTGTGAAATGTTTCAAACTGAAATTTTGTAAGAGGTATGAAGGACATTTCTGATTGTAAATATTATTTATCATATCGAAAAAAAAAATCAAATCAAAGTGGTTGAATTGAACCCTGCATGCGCACGCACCAGTCCAAGACGACAGTGACTACTTGAGAGTTTGCAGCCCCTAGGCCTGCATGCGCGCACACCAATCCAGACCACAGTGACTAATTGAGAGTTAACCCGAATAATCCAGTCGTTAATTCCCGATCACTACATTAACTCCTCGGCGATGGAGGAAATCGGAGTCGAGTAGGGCTTGAATTATTCGAGTTAATTGAGGGTTTGCAGTCCCTTGCGTGAGCGCGCACCAATCCAAGACAGCAGTGACTAACCACAGGAAACGGTAATTTGATCTGTAATAATGATATTAAGGGTCTATACTATACCACCCCTATTATGTTTTTTAACAGGGGGTGATATAGTATAGACCTTAATATCATTATTACAGACCAAATTACCGGTTCCTGTGGACTAACTGAGAGTTTGCAGTCCCCTGCATGCGCGCGCAACCAGTCTTGAAGACGGCAGTGACAAATGAGAGGCTTGCAGTCCCCATCCCCAAATGATATCCTTTTTCTGCTTTCGTGAATATTGTTTTTCTATGCGCCTGCATTCTGTCAAACAGCATCCATTATTTACTTTGTATTAATAGAGTCACCTTCTTAGATAACAACCAGCAGAATAGTTTCTCTCGAGGAAATATTGAAAGACAGGACATACTGGCAGAAAATAAAATCGTTATAAATAAGGACTCATAAAATTTGCGAAATGCTGCTTTTAAAAAGTGACTACAATTTTGTTGGTAGCTAGCCTGTCTAGATTTAAATAAACCCCCACCTGATCACACGCAGAATAAGCTCTTTCGTATCGAATAAGTTAAGAGCATACACACCATATATATGCAGGTGATGATGGAAAATAGGAAATTGACGATGGAGAAGCTGAAATCGTCCTATTTGGTCATAAAGTTGAGTTGTTAGCTTGCCGTTAATGTTTTAATGTTCCATTATAACATTTAAGTACGAAGCAGACACGGAAGACTGTTGTGTCTTTTATTTCTAGTAGAACATGGGGGTCAGGGTTAGAATAGGTTCCCAGCATTCCCTTGCGTGTCGTCCCGGGCGTGTCGTAAGAGGCAACTGAATGAGATAGGAAAAACCGAGGCCCTGTGTAACAGCAGGTGATGTACGTGCACGAAAGATCCCTCACTGCTCAAAGGCCCTAGTGCCGAGCACAGGTGGTTTAGTTTGCAGCCCTGGCAATGGGAACGTCTCCATGTTAGTGAATATTCTCGAGTGGGACGTAAACAAATAAAATTTATTTCTAGTTCGCTGAGACATATTGAATTACATATTGGTCACCTTATTACATGTAATCATGACAAAAATAGTGAAAATGACACAATATTAGAAGACATGTTTCAAGACCTATATCATGTGTAAAATCCAGCTGGACCTACCGCCTCATGAAGTTCCGGTCGTCTCTAACCTCAATTCCCTTTTCGTCAGTCCTTTTAAAAACCATTCTCCAACTCCATATAAATCTGAAAAAGTAAAGATGAAGATATTGAGTCATGAACAATCTCATAAAATCAAAGACTTGGAGGATATAAGAGCATGCAACACAGACCCACGAATAAGATCTAATTCTATGTGGAGAACGTTCTGATGATCGACCGATGAAACCCAAAAGGGGTCTTTTGTCTAAATTAAGTACTTAGGATTGCCCGTTGTCATCTCAAGTTTGAAAAACGATTACAATGAACACCCATAATCGATAATGAAACAAATTGTAAGTCACTATTTCAGTAATGTAATATTTGTAATAAGAAAAAACGTCGATTAAATAATTTGTATAAAAATAATTTGACGCTCTCGATAACCTTGTAACTGGTTGTTTTTTTATAACACGCCGGGTATTCGGATACTAAGAACCGGGTCGGATACAAAGAACCGGGTCAAAGATTTCAAAAACGCCGTTTTGGGATGGTATAATAATATTCACTCTCGCGATCCTATGCGATGTTTACAGCAGAAATGAATTGAACAATCATTTCAGCAATAATCGTGCTTTGTTCTAAACAAAATTTTGAGTGTTGAAAGTGGATATTAAATGTACACGACCGTTTTATCAGCAGAAATTTCGAGAAAATCATGCGAATTTTTAACTTTACGTGCTTATATCTACAGAAGGAGAGCGAAGAACTGAATTTATTTTTGTTACTGCAGGTACACCAAACTATGATACATAATACATTGAAATATTAGCCTTTAAACTTGCAGTTTATATCTCATAATATATAGTTTTAAAACAACAGGTGAAGGAAATATGGCGCAAAAGAACCGCGGTTATGATACATTAGAACGCGGGGTTCCCTTCGGGTTCAGTGGTACAAAGAACGCGGGTATATATGCACTGTGAATTTGTCGTTTTTAGTTAATAAATGATTGATTTTCATCCTATAAAGCAACTACATTACTAATCTAGGTAGATCCAACGTGACACAGAAAGCATGTTTACTCCTAATATTTCCAATTCAGACATATAGTTAAACATGTTTGAGTGGATTTTTGTCCTAAGATGCGAACATACATCACTATGACTCGACCACTGGCTCTGGATTTTGTCTCTTTATTCTACGAGGATTTTCCATCACTTTTAAATACCCCAATAAAATGTGTACCATTAAAATTATTCCTTTTGGTTGTATATTCTTAAACAAGGCCGGGGGGGGGGGGGGGGGGTTTGCACTGGGTGTATGTGCAATCCTAGCTGCTCATCTGTATTATGTTTTATCAATGTATAGTGCTAATGTATAGTGTTGTTGTATTTGAGCCAAATTCAGTCATATCCCATCTTGACTCTCACAATGCCCTCCTACTTGGCATAATCGATCGCCAAAAGCACCGATTACAAATGGCTCAGAACAATGCTGCACGTTGTCTTACAGGAACATGCTACAGACAACATATTTCGCCAATACTTCAACAACTACACTGGCTGCCTGTAAGGCAACGTGTTGTGTTTAAAGTGCCGACAACCATACATAAGTCACTACATATATTTTGTTTCGGACGGAATGATTGACTTAGTCGATAACAGGAAGTTGACAAGCAAGAGGTATGAATTTGGTAAGCACGGTATATGACCCCTAGATGAAGTGATATACCAAATATCAAGTGGCTGTGATATGCAGTTACTGAGAAAAGTGTGACGAAAATATTTGTTTCAGACGGACGGACGGACAGAGGTAAAACAGTATACACCCTCCTTCGGAGCAGAGGTATAATTAACGGAGTGAAAGTTTCAAGCCAACTTGTTGCTAAGCCAATAATCGTCAGGAATATTATGTAATAATAGATGATTGGTACATGCAATGTACTATGAAATTTTATATAGCAATTTATTTTAATTAGCTTACGTTAATTCATAAAGCCAAAATATCCTTGATCCGATTTGCAAATTACCCAGTAAGGTTCCACATTTTACAATTCCTCAGCATGAGCAAAGCCACACAAACGACAGCAAAAAATGCTGGGGCAGATAAAGGAAATTTTCAAAAGGGTTCGACATTTTTACATTTATTTAGCAAATAATTTTAACGAAAGGGGGGTGGGTGGGGGTGGCGACCCCATATCGAACGTCAAGAAATTAACAGCAAAGATTCCGGGGGCATAAAAATAGTAACCATCCGTCTGTCTGTTTTCTTACCAATCAAGCATTCTGCATCCTTTTGACCATAAATAAAAGAAAGATAATGTACAAAGATTTATTTCTGCAGTCAATCAGTACAGTAACAGATATTTCCTAAAATGGAATGTACAAAAAGCATCATAGTAACGCAAGATGGAGGACAATAATATGCAGATGATTAAATGCTTCTCATAGAAATGCATTCTCTCCAAGAAATTAGATAGGAAAACAACACAGCATCCTTGCGTCATTGTCAGAGATGATTCTGAAGATGATTTGCAAGATGATATAGACAAATGATTGACCCATCTTAACAGAGGGCCTACCAAAACAGCAAGACAACCTCTTTGTATGAAAAACAATTTCCTTTTCCTCATTTACGTATATATTGAAAATGAAAATTATGAAAATATTCAAATTAACATTCATTTATGTCCAAGACAAATAAAAAGTGTGTGTTATAAATCAACAAAAGTGTTAACGTCTGCACAGTCAATCAAAATGATTATTTGAGAATATAGAGGTCAGTGAACATTATTCACAAGTTTGGTTTTTTGGTTTTTTTTAAAGAATATTCTTTGCACTAAACAACTCTCACCAGAAAAAATAAATGCACATTTTAGATCTGAACAGCAATATCATTCATTTGATGTTCTAAGGCCTAAAATAAAATGTGTTGAGTTTCCGCTAACCCGACCGACCCTAAATTATAGCCCCGACCCTAAACATTTTATTTGAATTTTTGAGAAAAAATTGTACTTTTCTGGGTAAAATATATTCCTAGTCTATGATTTCTGTTTTAGTTATACTGTGTCAAGCATGTGATATGTTTGTAACTCAAAACAAAACTTCAAAGTATAAAATTCAATAGAAATTCCATAGTTAATGATAATAAATCATAATGAATCAGTAGATGTAAGACGACTTTATTGTTGGAGTTTATTAATGTAATGTGTTTGCCTACTATTGAAAATAAAATTTAAAAATAAAATAAAATGTATTCCCTACCTACCTACCCTAATTTTTTCTGGTATGTTAGCGGAAACACACCTATTTTTATTTTTGGCCTAATTCAAAGACAAAAGGTTTTATTACATGAAAATTTGTACCATGATCAAGTGTATCTGATGTCTTTGCTTAAAGGAAAAAACAATTATTTTTTCCCTCTTGAAATATGAAATTAAAGCAAACAAACTATTACAGTTACATATAATCTTCCTCAACACTCATCAGTAACACACAAACTAAAAAAAATCATGAATTTTTGTTGGGGATTTAATTTCGTTGTTTTCAGGGGTAATTAAAAGCAACAAAAATAAATCCACGATGAATTTTTGCACTTAAAATGAATATATGTAAATCAATTATACATGAGAAAATTGATGAACAAAACTTAATGTCAATAATTTAAATTCATTATTAAAGAAAAAGCACAAAATTTTAAACCCACAAAAATAAATGATTTTACAGTATTATACAGAAGGACAATATAATAGAATTATCACAGTGAGACCTTATACAGATATCCTCGATCTGGAAAATGTTCTCTCTTCTCGTTGAAAATTTGGTTTATGTGGTGTCGCATTGATTAGCGGTTTGTCTACGAATTCTACGTTACACTTATCGGGACTTTCACATGGAGCGCGCTCCAGCTCAAACAGAATGACGTAATTAATGGCAGGCGGAGGCGAGAGGAAAGGCTTGGGAATGAAGAGCCGGACCTGTGGGCCGACATATGGCCAATATCGACCTAAATTATACATGGACGATGACATGATTAAATGTTGACCCTGAAATCAAAATAAAAAGTGTATATTGACTTTGTACACAATGGCAGAGACAAGGTATATACAAGTAGATAAGAACAAGAGGCCCATGGGCCTTAAGGTCACCAGAGTATCACATGAATTGATTGATTATTTGTTGTTTTTCGTCCCGTCAAGAATATTTCACTCATATTGAGACGTCACCATTGCCGGTGAAGGGTTGCAAATTTAGACCTATGCTTAGAACTCATGGCTTTTAGCATTGAGGGTTCTTTTGCATGCCACACATGCTGCGACAAGGAAACTCTATTTTTAAAGTCATATCCGAAAGACCCGTGATTCTCACTTCTAAATGCTGAGCTCTTGGTGAAGAAGCAATCACTACCTATTTTAACGTCTGAGGTTTGACGCGGCTGCGTGCCGAGCACGGGGCTCGAACGCACGACCTCCCGATCACAGAGTATCACATAAAGAATGAATGGAAATCAGAAGTGTTGTCTGCAGATCAGGTGTGGGTATACATCATTAAAACTCTGAGAATCTATTATGAAATCAAAGTTTGTTTTTGGAGGAAAAAGCAAATCCCCCCCCCACCCCCATGCTGCCAGTTGAGTAGTTTCAAAGTAGTTGCACTTAAAAGGTACGTATTTACATGTATGAGGAGTTTTGGCAAAATTCTAAGTTCAAAGGGCATAGACTCACACAAAATTCGGGGATCAATATTTCCTGGTAATATGCACAACTAAATATGATGTTCTTGCTACATATCAAGTTTTGTAAAAATCGAATCAGTAGTTTCAGAGGAGTTGCACTGACGTTATTTACAGTCCCTGAAATGTTCTACTTTGCCATTTTTCCGTGCGGTCACCGTGCGTTCTCCGTGCGGTCAGTCATTTTTCATTCATTGTTCAGCGTGCGGTCACTGTGCGTTCTCCGTGCGTATGGTAAAGTAGAACTTTTCAGGGACTGTATGAGGATTTATGGCAAATTTCTAAGTTCAAAGGGGCATAACTCTACTATATAAAAACCAGATGTTCTCACCTTTCCCCAGTTACTCATATCCAGGTACGTGTCTGTGGGGGCGGTAGGCACGTGAAGCTTGCCCACATAGAATGACGGTGTGGTCAGATTTCCGTTAGTGAAGGGTTTATCCCTGAAATCAAAATAGAAAATTCAAACTGTAACACACTACTACCATGTCGTAAATGGGATTTTTTTTCACAGCCATCTAATGTTGCTATTTTTGTGAAATATAATTTTAAAGGAGCATTGACACAATTTGAGCTGAAAAATTTTCAAATTTTAATTTTCCCATATTTAATGTTTAAAATATTTAATTGAGATAGTTCTAATGGTCAACTGAAATGTCAGTAGTTGAGTTATAAGAGAGATGCTAGCACTCACAATTATTTGATATGTAAATAAGGCTCGTGCCATGTTTTTGTTTACATTGGTTAAAAATACTAATAAAGGTTTTGTTTAAAGCAAATTTTTCAAATTACAAGTTAAATATGAATACAATTAGACAGTTCCTAGTGTTTGTCACATCTTATTTTGTTTTAAAGTTGATTATTTCTATTAAGCAATCCATATGTAAAAAAAAAAAATAAACAAACAAAAACAAAATTTTGTGAGTGCTACTTGTTTCTCACTTGCAATTCAACAACTGACATTCAAATTTTTGCTGACCATTAGAAATGCCTTTGTTAAGGATAGTAAATATTAACAAGAGGCCCATGGGCTACATCGCTCACCTGAACACAGCTGCTTCACTAAGAGCAGAAGTTTGGGATTTAAAATGTACCACTGTGGACTAAATCTAACCTCTGCCGGGTGGAGGGATTATCTGAACCAACTTAAACCTACTCCATATCAGGAAGCTTTCAGGTAAATATCCACTCTTCTGGTTCAATGAAATTTTTTTAAAGAATTTCCCTATATATCTTCATGTAAAACTTTGAACCTTTGATCCCCTAATTGGAGAGCCCCAAGCGTTCATGATTTTAGGAACAACTTAATCTCCACATAATCAGGAAGATTATCATTTAATTTCAGCTTTTCTGGCCAAGTGCTTCTTGAGAAGAAGATTCTTAAAAGATTTTTCCCAATATAATACATCATGTAAAAGCTTTGATACCTATTGGGGCCCCATCGTACAGTCCGGAGTCTGATTGCCAACAAACTTGAATCTCCACTATATCAAGAAGCTTTCACTACCAAATTTCAGCTTTTCTCATATATCCGCTACTCCTGACTTACAGGATCCCGTGTAGAATATTAACTTACATATTTACGAAACCCGTCCCAGCATGCTTGCTTCTATATCATATCATCAGAGAATGTTAAGAAGCACAGCAATATTGGCCTATTTGCGCCCACTGAAAAAAAAAGCAGCTCCCATTTGTAACGACTTGTTTGTGACTAATTTGCCCTAGGGAAATAGTCTGCAAACACTATTTACCGAAAGGCACAAATCCGCCATATTTGGGGCGGTTGCTATACCTTGTTCCCCGCGATTACTGTGAAGCGGGAGTGGTCTCTGGTTACGATCATTTCTGAAGCCAACGCTTTGCGTTTACTTACGAGAGCTCGGAAGCCAAAGCGTTATTGATGTTTAGTGTTGTAAAACACAGTATGAAGAAGAGTATTTGTATCGCTTTGGTTTTAACTTTGGCTATCAAATACCAAGAGTACCTATTTACTAAGCGCAGATTCGGACCAATAACAAGTTCTATTGTCCTCCCTCGACAGCAATAATTTCCCTCGGCTGCGCCTGCGGGAAATAGTTGCTGCTCTCGGGGGACAATAAACTTCGCTATTGTCCTCATAGCCGCAGTGAAATTCGGTCATATAATGAATCCCACACTCGGGTCATATCCATAACCCAGGCTTGCATCCCTTATTTTACCTATAATCCTGCTCGTAATCATGTACCCTGACTCGAATCCCTTCATTATCATAAGTAGATTCCCAGGACTTGTAATCTGTACCCGATTATGCCCTGTTATTATACCTTATAGATTCCTGGACTTGTATATCCGTACTCCTGACTCATCTCCGATCTCCTATTTTCCTATAGAATCGCCATCTTTACATATCCGATACTAACACTGACATTGATCCCCCTTGATACCACAACTACTAAGATCCCCACTTGGTGTATATCGACATACCCTGACTTGATCCCTTTCTTTTACACTATAGATCTGGACTTGTATAATTCCGTCCTGACGTCGATCCCTTATTTACGCTATACATCCAAGACTCGTAATATCTGTATCCCCTGACTTGAACCCTTTATTTAATATACGATCCCAGAGTCGATATCCGTACCTGAACTCATCTCGTTATGGATTACCTAATCAGATCCCATAACTTACACTATCCAATACCCCTGACTTGATCCCTTATTAACCGATAAGAATGCCTACACTTGTATATCCGTAACTGAACTTGATCCCGAATGTTACATACATAGATCCACACATTGATTATATTCCGC
>CAJDSM010061172.1:262-20810 GCA_903981925.1 Ostrea lurida | reverse complement strand
ACCCCTGCGGACTGATGCTAGAATAGGTCCTCAGCACCCCCTTGCCCATCGCAAGAGTCGACCAAACGGAGATGCGCCTTTGATGAGACCGCAAAAACCGAGGTCCCGTACCTCCGCACACGTGGCACGACAAAGACCCCCTTTGCTCAAAGGCCATAAGCCCCGAGTACAGGCCCAAACGTGCAGCCCCCGCCGGCAATGGGGACGCACCTGCAAGTGAAACACTCCTTTGAGGGACGCCAACACAATTCAAGTACGTTCCTGGAGGCAAAAATCTATGTCTCCCCCCGTGCTCTCAGTCGAGTAGTACATGTACGTTACAATGCAGTGCGCTTACAAGGTTATTTATGAGGAGTTTAGGGAAAACTCAAGTTCAAATGACACAACTCCCGAAGAATTTGGCATAAAAATCCCACGCCAATATGCACAACGATATATTATTTCCTTGCTAAGCTTAACATACCAAGTTTCTTAAAAATTGGATCGGTAGTTTCAGAGGAGTTGCGCTGACAAGGTTATTTATGAGGAGTTTCGGAAAAAATCTAAGTTAGAAGGGGCATAACTCACACAGAACCCAGGGGATCAACATTTCCCAGTAAAATGCACAACTAAATGTGATACCCCTGCTAAATGTGAAGTTTAGTCAAGATCGGATCAGTAGTTTCAGAGGAGTTGCGTTGACAAGGTTATTCAAGAAGAGTTTCGGAAAAATTCTAAATTTCAAGGGGAATAACTCACACGAAAACTGGGGGATCAACATAAACTGGTAAGTGACACTTACATCCTGTACATTGAAGTGTTGTCCAAGACTCGGATCAGTAGTTAAGTAGGATGTAGCGCTGGACAAGTTATTCAGGAAATGTAGCAAATTTGAAAGTTGAGGGGTATAATCACATATATAAGGGTATATATAATTGCCTGGTAAATAGCAACTACATATGGACGCCGTCTCCTGTGAGTTTGTAAAAATGACCTAGTAGAGGATTGTCGATGGACAATAGTGACGGGACCCGGACCCATGGCGGCAAAAACAATACCGTTCCAAGGGACAAGTATTCAATCATTCAGTGCTATATATGGAAAGGTGATTAATTTATATGAATGCAAATGTAGATAATATGATAATCTTAAGTTGTGTTGCTGTACTCATGTCGGATTGGTGCTAAAAACGAAGCTATAACAATGTGTCGAAGTTGGTGGGATGACATAAGTTGAAATCAAATTCCGTTTAAGATATGTTTGATGTTAGCATTCCCTTCACTGACCATGGTGTGTACTGAGAAAGTTTGTCTTAGTTGTGCAAGTGATTTTATAAGGCTCTTTCCCTTTGCAACGAGTGAATGTCGATTAACATAGAGACTTTCAATGAGTTTGGTAATGGATGATAAGAGAATTTAATTTTATAATGGTTGAAGAAAAACAGATGGTAAATAAGGCAGTATTAAAGTTTGATAGTATTTTAACTAAAATTTTTTGATAAAATTTGAAGATCGCGACAAGTCTTAGAAAAGAATGGTGGTTTTCAGGGCTAGGTCTTTGAGTTGTATAAAGGCCTAGTCATCATCAATGACCTGTACTCTTAAGGCAGCGCGCATTTTCTTTAGCGAACTTCCGTCATAGGCACGCAAGTGAGACCCAGCCACATAAAAAATGTAGTGGCACTAACATTACCTAAGATGAGTTTGGCCATAAGCATACTTGTTGTTGGAAGAGAGTAACGGGCATGTCTAAGCTAAACCCTGTTGCATTCCGTACTGGTGACAAATTTGCAGGCTCTTGCTGTTGGGTACTCCATTGATGTCCTGTTCTCAGTTACTCGACTTACCTCCTTCCTGTTGTCCAAATAATGGTGCAGTTGCGTTTCTTCTCGTCTTGATTTTCGTGTACTGGTTCGGTTGAATAAGCAGAGAGAAATATGGTTATTGCCAGAGATCGATTAATTTTATTATGCATAATAGACAAACAGGGTTGGTATAACTATTACAACATATCCAGGAAAGGTATGCCATTGGTTAGTAAGTAGAAAGAAGAATATGCTGCTGGTGGGTAATCAAAACCGGTGGTAGTTGCAATGGCAGAGCGAACCGCTGTTCAACAAATTGGCCTTTGATCAACTATGAAAATCAAACCAAAAAAGAGAAGTAAAAGTACATTAACTAGATATGATGATGTCTATTTAGAACATTCCCATGTGCCATTGAATTGACGGTTTTCATGGGAGTGTTATGCGCAGAATTAGATTAGGTATTGTTTTGCAATATAGAAAAATACGTAACCAGATTATCTATCGAGAAGAAAGTAATCAAGTAGGTTGTTGTCAATTCGTTCGGGTGCGCAGGAAATAATAATAATAATTTAACGTCCGATTCCAACGTACACAACAGAAGCAACATTTCGAATAGTGTAAGTAGGTAGTTCTTGCCATAATTAAATATATTGCTATCATATATCCCTTACAAATTAATTGTACAAATAACATGAGATTTTTTTCTTACTAATAAATTGGACTTGATAAGATATATTCTATAACTAGAGACTATTTTATTTGTCGGTCGGACGTTACCATAATATATTGAAGTATTTTTCAACGCAAGAGAGGAAAGAATGTTCGTGGTAATGGTTATAACTTGAGAGTTTAGCTGTTATGCGCAGACGCCAGCAAATTAGATTGAAAAAGCCTATTGAATATCAGGTGAGAACCAGTAATTAGAATCGAAATCGGTTTATGCGCCATCTAGATTAAATAATTAAATTAACTGGAGTTTCAACTATTTGGATTTATTTGATTTATGCATGCTCGATGCATTATATACTGTGATAGAGTTAGGGTATGATACTGTAGACTATCAAGTCAAAGTATTTGAAATTGACACTATATGTTCCACGGATATAAGAAAACTACAATGATTGGAGTTACTGTATTCATTCATTGCGCCAAATATTTATCAATGTGATGCTCTTTGTTATTGAATTAATTGAAAGCATCTCATTATATTGAAATAGGCTATTACATTAACTAGTTGCTTTATAAGTAGATTAGTGCGGCTCAGAAGTAAATTTTATTTAAAAGAGTAAATGAGCTACGGAATAATGATATTTAAAATGTATTATTCTTGCAGATTTTATTTATTCGAATTGAATGAATTAAATTCTTTTGTATAATAATTATAGACAAACATGTTATTAATATTTCACAGGGAATTATAGTATGCAAGAGTCATTGAATGATGAGAAATTATAATATTAATATGAATGTATGGTGAGTTGAATTATTAAAGCAAATATTATTATTATTAGTTATTTTTAAATTAAATTAGGTAGATAGAAATTTCATTGATATTCTATAAGAAGCGCAGTCCTTCCATTCGATATTTATCTTAAGCTGTCAATCTTGAAAAATTGAGCAATCTAAGTTTAAATTAAAGCAGTTGTAAATTGATGAAATAAATGAATCATATCATTTTATGAGATATAAATATATAGAGAACGCAAAATTTAAATTGATTATTGATATAG
Source organism: Ostrea lurida (assembly GCA_903981925.1). Taxonomy (NCBI): domain Eukaryota; kingdom Metazoa; phylum Mollusca; class Bivalvia; order Ostreida; family Ostreidae; genus Ostrea; species Ostrea lurida. Next base: position 17,294 of record CAJDSM010061172.1, on the reverse strand, counting down.
CGCATGCTCATATTTATATATAATATTAGCGGACGGTTTCTTTATGCAAGTTAATGCAAAATGAATGAGACAGAATTATAATAACATGATGGATTTATGAACTCATACGTCTAATGATTAAATCTTCGAAGATATCTTATTGGATTTAGTAATGTTGTAATGCTTCTATATTTATTAGTGTAGCGCAAATATCTGAGATCTTAATGTATGAGGAGGTATTAGCTAGGTGTGACTTGATTTAATGGCAAAAATGAATATATTACTTTTATATAGTTCAGGTAAGACTAATATTTGAAAGTATGATGGAAGGGTTTGTTATATGATATAGTATAATGGTTGGCTGGTTTTCCACAAAATGACTTATATGTAAGAGTATGGAAATTTGAGCTGGTGTCGAAAGAAGTTTTTGAGGGTAATATTTATTTGGATCATAGCATAGACATAAGGAGGCTTTTGTTGGATTGATGAAAGATTGGGTTTTACGTTTACCCAAGATAACGATCTTATTATTTAAAAATGGTTCTGTATACTATTTCTGGGAGAAAGATGTACAGGTACTACTAACGCATATGTGAAAGTTCTTATATTGTTTTTGATTGATAAATGCTGGAAAAATACTTTATAACAGCTCTGGTAATAAATGCGCACAAAACATAGAGACCAGCTCGTTCTGATACTTTATAGAGTTTAGTCTTTATTGGTGTTCGTATCTGACTTACGTGCGAGTAAATCCCACTTGCGTGTCAAGGGCCATCACAGTCTTAATATCAAGCAGTCGGTGGCCCTTTATGTCAATCGATTGAATCGATCACTAGGAGCGGTTGAGGCAACAACGTTGTCTTCATCGTACCGGCTATTTGTCTTCAACGTAGATCCAGTTGTTTATAAAGAATACGTTGTTAGGACACGCCTATACGTTAGATCTGTTGTCCAACGATTTATAATTTAATTAGTTGATTCAACTTTTCTAATTGTATACAAGTGCCTCTTTTCTAAAACGCTGTTTGTAATCTCGTCGAAAATATTTGCCCAATACTTGTTTTTGAACCGTTATCTCCATCGCTATTGCATCTAATAAAAGTCGAGGATACGTAGAAGCAGTAATTAGAGAGAGCTCGTGAAACAAGTTGATAGACTTTTACGATAGTATGCATTAAACTACTTGAATCACGGAGAGGTTGGTAGTATTGTAACAAGACTGTTTGCAATAAACAACGCATATGTTGATTTAAGCTGTAATAATCTCTTCGATGATTAACACATCTGCCAATCTGAGAAGGAGGCGGGAGTTGAAAAAGTAAGACAAGACCTCGGACGTGAGGTAGACCACAGACCGAGTTTATGAATATATTGCAGGTTTTTGTAACTAGATCAAATCGGATATAATTGTTTAAGTTCTAAGCGAGATGAAGTTGTCCTAGACATGGATTCGATTGTTAATTGCCATTGATGCCTGGTGATGTATCGAGATGGACAATGTCCAATAACGACCAAACGTTGAAAACAAGGAGGAGAGTTGTGGAGGACTTTACGTAACACCGGTACACGAAATGACCTAACAGTATGTAGTGTTTATTACTAAAGGTGGGGTGTTTTTTAGATTCACAATTGTTTGAGCTGACCGACGCTGCAGGAATTGTTAAGCTGACGCGGAGTTTACGTAATTCAGAGACATGATATTCAAAAAGACTTACAGTAGTGTTGTATTAAAGGTTGCCATTTCAGAGGTGGGGATTTTAGGCTTACAGCATATTAGATAAACGTAGGGATTATAATCAGTAGAGTGCGGGATTACTTCGGTTTTTGTTATCAACGATTATAACCCCAACCATGTCTTTAATAAAGAATAACAGTACGTCTTCATTGACATTTATCATAATACCATTTAGTATGGTTTAATTGCTTCAAACTTTCGGAACATCAGGATTCATATGTCCCTCTGCGATAACAATCGATTATTGGGAGTATAACTGAACCAATCGTGTATATATCAACAATACTTGTCACACCCTAATTTAACAGTCAGATTAGTTTGAGCGGCCAATATTTAAAAATATAGAATCATACATTGGACAATTATCATTGAATAAATTACTTTGTTATTAAAGTTAATATATTTTATCTATCACTTAACTTGGATCTGCATCACTGATAATCTAGATTTGAAGATCTGATAGAACGACAAAATTTGATAATATAAGATAGAATATCTTGATAATTAGATGACCGTATACTTATATTTAAAATTATTGATATTTAAAGAAATAATTCTATTTGCTGAATTGTTGAAAGAGTTTAATGCGTGAAAAAGAAGTTGCGACCGATTCAACTAAATTAAATGATCTCTTTATAAATAATTATAAGGAGAGCTTTATTTTGATACTTATTGCGGTTGTTAATAATCAAATTGATTAATGAAATACATTTAGATTAATTTTTTTGATCTTGAATTGGTCAAGTGTAGTGACTGCTAAAAATGGATCACGCGCAAATAATTTCAATACCTGATATGATTTCTTCATTTTTATAATTATAAATTGTTTAATACTATTTCATTTCAGAAGTGGATAAGAATGACAATGGCAGATGAATTTCTATATTTTAGAAAGTTGATAGCAACAACTATATAAATATATTGTCAAATTATTGATGAATTATGATATATTCATTGCTCATTGTTTATAAGCTGATTAAAAGTGCTAAAAATAGTACGAGCGTCATTAAAATTTATTTTTAATTTCACTTTTATTAATGTTAAACTCTACTGGTTTTAAAAAAATATTGTATTATAATTAATAAGAGTCTTTAGTTCAACCTTATTGATACTTATATTAATGAAGAATCAGTTATGAAATCATATATATATTTTAAACAGAGCATATTTTAAATTTTAAAATTCGATTGTTCAGCGAATTAATGTCACTGAGAATTTATATAATCATTTATACCGGAGACGGAGATTCGAAATATACAATAGATGCAATATAAAATCTTTGATCTATGCGAGATTCAGAATAGCCATACTCACAATTTAACTGGTGGTCAATTTGCGATCATATTAAATCGAAAGATGACAAGAATAGTACGTCAGTAATATTGTAATGCGTATATTGATTCTCATACTCATTGATATAACTCTGTTATATAATAATGTCGAATGTCGAATAGATAGGAGCGTCAGTCAATTGATTTATAGCTCTTCGAAATGCATTAGTTTAATTTAAAATGTGTGGTAGCGCGTTATAAATAACAATGATAAAGTTGCTTGAATAACGTTTGTCAAATATTTGGCTATTTTATATTTTTATGCCTCGGATTTTAAAATAATCACCTTGGTCGGCTTTACGTTTATCAGGGATTATACAGATACGATGATCCTTCATTTTATTTCCCACTACCGGCAATTGAGGTATGAAGCAATAAACTTGCCGCATCACCTTTGGGTTAGAACATAATCATAGCTAAAGTTAGGTGGAAACTTATCCCTCACGGGAAAAAATGATAATGAACGATGTCTCAAATTTGGTAGAAATATCAATCGGCTGTGAAGAGATTATTAAATAAAATGTATAAATACATGTTAGGAAATTCAATGGGCTTGTTAACTCTGATCCGATATCTATATTTTATGGAATATTAAAAATATAGAATTTAGTCAACAGATTTATATATTAAGGATTTCAGAAATTACGATTCGTTTAGAGTATATACTTTGGAGATAATGTATTATGATTTGATATGCAATTGATTCTGGGTAAAGGTAAAGCTTACGTATCGAATTTACTATACTGCAAGGGTTGGATGAGCTATTATAGCATGTTGAATTCATTTGATTTTTTGCTAGTTAGGTGTGCGGTCACATGGTTATACGATAGGCAGGAAGCTAATAGCAGCTTCATTTGTAAATTTATCATTCTATACTCGAGTTAGATATAGGCTGACGACTCAATGTAACAATCGTTTAGATTTTGGTCTTAAAGTCAAAAATTACTTTGTGGACAATAAGATAAATCAACTTTAAGGTTCGATATAGGGATAATTAAGGCTTGACATCTAATACTAAAGATATTCGTTTTCATTTGAAAAACCGTCTATATGAGCATGTGGAGGCAACAATGACGGGGAGTGGTTGCTTGATATAATAGGTAAAGCTATGACTCGATCATAATACTAAGTGTTCTAGTGATTTAGTCTATTTGATTTAACTATATGCTTGTTTTGGCGTTTATTTAGTATGCATTAGGAGGTCGACGCAGGTGAGTGCCAATTTCGGGTTGAAGCGGATTCGTATGATTGTCAAATGGACACTTAGTGAGTATGAGGACTGAAGTGGTTTATTTGATTTTAAACTACTGCGCATATTAATTTTTTGGGTTTTAGACCTTTGCTTATTTACATGTAGATGCAGACCAAAGCATTACCTTTTAGTGCATCGGCAATATTTTTGTATAGTTGGGTATAGAGCGGCTCTCCAATTGTTTTGGCTATGACTAGTGCGAGCTAGGAGTTTTTGTAGTTAATCCAAATTAGTATGTGAGTCATTTTTTACCCTTCAATATCTTTACTTAAACCTACATCTTGCCCTTTCTTTAGGCATATTCACCGTGTTATCCTTATGATTACGGAGATAATCAAGACACTGGGGATAGAAATCGGCCTTAGGTAATGCCGCTTATTATTAAATGGTACAATTAACCGCGAAATGTTGGGTCATATATACAAGTACTTTATCACTCATAGCTCTAGTACGGGATCAAGACCAGATTACCGAATACAAATGCAGGATGAGAAAGCACTCTCAAAGCAGACCCATCGCTATGATGTTGGAAAATAAACGTAATGGTGGTAATCGTCAAGCCTCAGTAAGCGTGATGGAGCAAGGTCTTGGCTTAGGACCCTCAGGTAGATTAGGATGAGTGACAGTCTCACACACAGCTGCACTGACCTACTGTACAAAATACACATTGCTCGTCTACTAGCAGTAGCTAGAGTAATGGCATACAGGGTTTGCTGTCAGAGATGTTCTTCGAGATTACATCGTATTTCATCTAGCGTTAAGCAAATATCATTGAAGTTGGGCCCAATATTAAGCAGTAACTCTTATTTTGATTGATGGTGGGTAATTGTTTGATTGATCTATGCGTCGCTGCACTGGCTATGATGAATGGGTATAAAGTTACGACTAAAGAAAATGCGCTGTGCCCTAGAGACTGGGGTGAGGTTGATGGATGAGTTATTATTATTGGCTTGGTGGGGTTGAGTTAAACTCCCAACTAAAGACTGCGTGGCATATAGTGCCAACTGGGAGAATAAAAGTTTCGGGAACTTGAAAGATATATGAGTTCTAGGCCGTTCTGTTGGTCCGCGTCTCTAATGATGTATCTGTCAAGAGAAGGTTGTAGTGAGGATTTTGTAACTACGCGTGAAGATCAAACACTAATCTGAAAAGAGTTAGCCTGTCGGAAACGACTATCGATTATTGTTTCTAATGCCCATATTAGTTTTTGTGTTGTATTTTCTAATTTCAAAAACAACATTTTATGATAAGTTTTATAAAACTTATTCTACACCTAATTATATTATGCAGGCCTTATATTTCTTTATCACACATTCATTTGGTTTATTTTACACGTCATTTATGTAGTATTTTTAAAAGTACTTCTCCAACTGGCATATAATGTGTTTCGCGCAAGAGGTAATTAGAGGTGACTTGTATATAGGAATTATTACCCATTTGAGGTCACGCCAAAGGGAAACTAGAGGGATATAATCTTAACTCAAAGTTACACTGAAATAGGATGCAGGAGCTAGGATCAAGATGTATGCTTGCGAACACATCACATAGAGGCTTGAACTGGATATGATGTATTCCATGGACAACGTGGTTGAATCATGAGGTCATCTTAGTCAACAAATACAGTGAACTCTTTAACAGCTAAAATTTGTAGGTTAACTTTGATTAGCATGTCCATATTCGAGCATTTTAGCAGCAAATGCTCGCGACAGAGTTACAGTCAAGAAACGTTGCACATTCGAACCTAATATAAAGACTTTAGGCTTTCGCATTTTTAGCACCATTGTCCGTAGAGCGATTCATGTGTCTAGCACGATATTCAGGATACTTTAATTTTTCATATACTCGGCTTATCTCATGATAAGTATTTTTGAATGTTTTGAATTGTATTCTATTTGCATTCTTTCCCATTTCTACTGAAGATTCGATAAGGATGATGAGGTGAGTGAGAAGAAGGAAGAGTTCCATGAGAAAGCAACTTTGAAGTGAGACGTGGGTCTTCCGGTCGCCTGCGCTCGATTTGTACTGTCAATCTTGGGGTTTAGTGTAACATATCAGCTGTTTACTGGTCATAAGTCCCTGGAGAAGTAATCACGGTAGAGACAGTAAACCGAGGTAGTATAATTCAGTATAAGTAGTACGTATGAGTGGATAGATTTACGTATTTCAGCGCTGTAAGGCAGACTGTATATATGTTAAAAATAGGAGACAGGAGAGGGTAGTAAGGTAATGACAAGTAGATGGAACTCTTCAAATAAGTTGAAAAAAAGTTATTATCGGCCTGAAATCTTCCTGAGAAGGTCAAGAAATGTTCTTTAAGGTTACTAAGATAAGAATTAGAGACAACAATCTAATAGGAGATAGTATGAAATATATTGCCTGGAAGTTTCCTGAATAGAACTTGTAACCACGGCATTTGTGATTCAAATAACTTCATGTCCCCGGGATGTATGTTGTAAAGAACTTACATTGAACTAGGTAGTGATTGTGATCAACCAAACTCACATTAAGGGATGTTAACGTCATGTGTTTTCTGCAGTAGTGAATGTTCGCTTTCCTATTGTAAATTTTAGAAATTTGTTTCTGAAAACTCTGTACACTCAGACCTTTTTGTCAGCGGCAGTGACGTTTGCCTCTGAAACCATAAAGACAATAGCTGGATCGATATTGACCTAATACGATTCATTCTTAGAGAATTGAATATTCACCTTGCAGCTATCCTGTCATATAGTAATAATATTATGAGACTGTCTAGTGCAATTCGCATTTAAACCTTAATAGAATCCTCCTGGTTCCTGTGAGTTATGTACGCAATCTTCGTAAAAAATTATACGATATTAGAGGTGTATCACATGTAAGATAGCTAATTCTTTCAGATATATGGATAAATGATTGCATATGCTCTGAACGAACTCCATGTGAAATCCTGGGAAGTTAAATGCTCCGTTCTATACTTATTATTTCTCGAGTCCAACAGTCCTGCTTCTTCTAAAGAAATAACTCTGGTCAGCTTTGGGATAATTGTGCAGGATATCAGCTAAACGTAAGATCCATGCTTTTTAATTTTTAAAAGGTTATGAGGCATTGGAATGTTGTCACGGGCGTTAGCAAGAAAATCTTATTTTTCGTTGTGAATCTATTAGCCGGGGGCAAATCCCAAATTCATTGGGAGTTGTGTCATTGTGAATTTTGAGTTTTGACCAACTCACTCATAAATAACCTTGTAAGATGACACTGCTTTGTAAAGTTAGAGAATGTTACTATAACTCGAGCTCGATGACACAGGAGACCATAGTTTATTTGCCTCCAGGAAGTACATTGATATTGTGCTGAAATGCAGTTGTCCCTCAAAGGGTTTCTTGCAGCGGGGGTCCAAATGGCTTGGGCGGGGCTGCAGTTTGGGCCTGCCCTACTCGGGGGTAAGTATGTACAGAATTATATCAAAAAGGAAGTAATATATAGTAGAGATCATGTAGGTGAGTGGAATGTGCTGAGTAGATTAAGTAGAATACTAGTAGGCGAAGAAATAGTATACGGTATTAAATTATGCATCAGTCTAGAAGTAGAAACGGACAACATTAGAAGGTTCAGACTGAAGTAAAGAATACGTGTAGAATCATATTACCAAAAAGCGCTTTATCGAAACTGAAGCATGCAGCAGGTTCGTAAAGAGATGCCAGTATAGGTATAATCTAACGTAACGAGGGGGGCAAGCAGTACAAGCGAGGCGTTAAGCAGTCAGCTGGAGGACTTTAGGCACTCTACGACGCGATCGAAGTGACCAACGAAGTAATGTAGGCCCCGTGAGTAATGGCCAAGCAAAGGCAAAAGTGAAATGCGTACGGTAAAACGTGGGGTATGAGTGAGCGCGAAAAACCCCCGAGGCCGCTTCATACATATGACTAGACTCAGTAAGCACACGCAAGGATCGTTAAATAAGCAAACAGTAACAAGACCGGGCGGAACAGGGGGGGGTCACATTCGTTGGGTGTTTGGCCTGGGCACGGGGGCCGCGGTTTCTGCTCTGTTCGCAGGCCTCGCCACTTCCCCCCCCCTGCTACTTCCGCGGTACGGCCGTTTGGCCTTGTATTTCTCTTATCCATGGATGCTGCCCGCGTGGGGGGACCTGTCCCCTGGTTGCTCCTCCACGCGTCCTCACATTCCATTTCATGTCATTGCGATTTGTCTGTTGTATTGTCCATTCCTAAACTCGCGGGGCGGCTATTCCACCTTTCTTCTCCAAGTTCTGCCTCACACATTACCGTTCTCTTTGTGAGGGCTGTCCTTTCTTCCCATCGTGACCTTTTATTTTTCTAGTGGTGCTTACCATGTTTCCCTCACTGGTGTGTCATGTCCTCCTGTTCGTCCGCATCGCCGCGTGGCTGCGGTGCACCTTTGCGTTGGATCCTGCCGACCGCCCACGGTTGCTTTTGGGGTCTGGGCTCCATCTGTGGTGGCGGTGCTTGGTGTTGCCTGCCACTTGGCAGTGTTCGTCGCCCACCACTCACAAACTGAGACGGCTATGGTAATCGCGGAGTGGAGAACGAGGCGTTGGGAGGATGAGTTGAAGGTACATTCGACTGAAGGGGACCTTATGGAGGGTAGACACAACAGCCAGCTTCGCTTTCATGACGAGACACACAGAATGCGCTACATGCACTACATAATGATATAAATGTGAGCAAATTAAAGCATAGTAGTTCTGCGACACAAGTACCTAGAGGTGGCACAGCTACTGATGGCTATCTTGAATACGTGGTGCTGCTAGTTCGTATTAGAACATGAATGCTCCTTTCGCAATGAAAATGAACGAAGGGATAGTCACCTAGAGGAAGCCGAGAAATCGATAGATAGGAGAAGATTAATAACGTACCAATGAAGGGTTGTCAGAGTTCTTCTGATGCACACAGGGCGTGGTCATACAACGCGTGATCTAGACATTGCACGAATGCACTGCTAAGGTTTATCCCGGGCGCAAGTAGACAGACGCTCCCATGTACAGTTAAGTCAGCAATATATCGCGTTGGTGTATCCGAACAAGCTGGAGTTGAAGCTCGTTAAATTCGAGCACTCCTGAAGCATAAAAATTCGCAGCGGGTGAGGGCGCAGCTTACCCAAGCATGACGTAAGAAGTTAAAATGTAAGAAACCGTATAGATCGGGGGCTGTCTGCTGAACCGCTCTGTGACGTCTCTACTGATGGCTTTCGGTCATGGTAGTTAGTGCTGCTTAAGACTAAGTAATATGATGCGATAATGTACGGTGAAAAAAGAAGAGAGTTACAGCTAGGGTTCCGTCAAAACGCGATCCTCATTCGGCTCGCCCTTTGCGTGGGCACTGCGGAGACGCGAGGACGGGCGATTGCGCTGATGTACGTGAAGTTGCCGAAGATTGATAGAATAGGATAGTCAGTGACCTAGGAGTTAGACCAAACACACAACGAGTAAAGTTGTTAACAAGTAACCTAAACCAGGTCTCATGTCAATATCCTGGTTTGATAACTTTTTTGTTTTCCCTTTTTGTTTCTGGAACTGCCTTTCGGCTTCCCGCGCCTCTTAGCCGCCGTTCCGATCCCCCACTCTGTTTTGCACGCGCTGGTTTTGACCGCTTTTCATTCATATCTTTCGGTATTTGATTGTCTATTAAATTGTAAAACATATTTTAAATAGTACCTAGTTCCATGCAATCAACACACACTAGGGCAGCATATAGAGGCGTGGTGCTGGACCTCCCGATGAAGAAAGCCACATTCACTAAAAACTCTTTTTCAGACAGCATAGTTACGCAATCCTGGCGCACTTCGGAGCAAGGATACGCTCAGAGCACGAAGGAATGGGCGGAAAACGTGAGAAGACAGAGACACGCACAGGCTCTCGTAACTCGAAGTTGACACTGCGTTAATCTTCAGTCAATTATAAGACAACACGTGGTTCACACAAGGTAATACGTCTGTGATTTAGACGATCCCATGAAAGTTCGGGCTATATTCAAAATTTTCGTCAGCGTATTATTATTTTGGCATAATGCACTCCGTTTTGCGACAGGGTCGTGCGTGACCACCTTGACTCGGAGTGCGCCGGGTCGGCCGAATCTAGTAACCAATCCGGGGGAATCGCCGTCCCATGAGACCCGGCGTCCCACATGGCTGAGCCGTGGCTCTGGAGACGGCAAGAGACAGATGTACGACGTTGTTTTCGTCTCGGTGCGAATAGGATCCGGAATCGTTGTCGAGATCATCTGTAGGCGACACCATTTAAGTGCAGATGGGAGTAACCAACTCCGTAGGATTATGAGTAAAGCATAATATAAAAAGCACGAGCGATGTCCGCATAACAGCGGAACGGTCATGGATTCCGTCTCTCCACGATCGCGCATGGATGGCGCCCCGATGTGAGGAGGAGAACGATACTCCCTCCGACTGCATAAGATAGACTAGTGTTACCGCATAATGCGCATTATAGATTCGCAACAGGTACTGAATTGTGCGACGCCACTCATATTAGCTGGACGTAACGGAGCAGGCCGGCGCCTCACTCTTATAGGTATGTAGCTTTTGCATTTGTGAAATGAGATATAGATCGGTAATTGATAAGGTGATCGTCTGGAATCATCTCGTCGGTCTACCTCTTTCCACAATTTGGTCGATATGGTTAGGCTTACCAAAGCTAGCCTCCCCCCCGTGAAGAAGTACTATATACATCTGCGAAGGCGCGATTGGAAGAAGTACCGAGAGCCCCACTATAAGATCCAGCTAGCGGTCCTGGAGTGAAAAGGGAGGGCGAGCTGAATCTGATTCAATACTGCCCCACCCACCACACTAGGTACTGCTACCTTGTCCAGCATTTGTACAGCTTTTATGGCGGTAACTAGCAGCAGTCAAAGAGGCGCTAGAACTCATGTGGTTTACTTCGTGCCCTGACATGTCCGTGGGGTCTGCATAGCTCTCACCCTCCCCCCAGGCTCATACCCACCTCGACTCAACACTTTTAGTGATATTTGCGCATTAAGGTCTCCATTGTGTCGCTCGCCTCGAATAATACTATTTATCGGCAGTTGCTCCCAGCCGTGCAGCAATGCAGCATCACCCGGGGCACACGGGATACAAGGTAGGTACATAACAGAGTGTGAGCCAGGTATATGTGCTACATGTGACCGAGATTTAAGTAGGGTCGCTGAATGCACCCAAGCGTCAATAATTGCTGGCAGGCTCCTTCCGGCGTCGCTTCCGCCTCTACTTTAAGGAAGGGAATTTCTACATAGCGCCAATGCAAGACCCTCGAATCGAGACCAGAAATCAATCAATCGATGGATAACTAACCACTAGTCACGCGAATGCTTTTGGACTAGAGGATCGCTAAAGAGAAAATTTTTTTAATAAAAGGTAGTACTCCATACACAGGAGTCCTTTGTGGTGTCCACCCAAGACCGATCGAACGGCCCTTATGGAATCACTTTCCCGACCGTTGCACAGTCGACTATCTCTGAAGACAGCTCACATGCCAGATATGGAAGCAGTAAGCCCAAGACCCGAGACCCGTGTGTAATCGACTGTCGGGAAGCGGCAAGATCAGCAAGGGATCACATTGGAACCAAGCTGCGCCCCCGAGACCCGACATCGGGCCCCAGGCAGGGCGCGTTACGCCCGTGTCACTGTTTTGGCGCCAAGCCTCACCCCCTCCCCGTCACCCCCCCCCACCCCACCACCCCCCCCCACCCCCCCCTCCCGCCGCACGAGACGATTATGAGTGCGTTGTCTGCAAGAGCCATAAAGTGGGTATAAACTCGGATCCTGAATAGAATATACAGAGGCGGCTGGGGGCCGCAGAGAAAGCACGCGAGATGTAAAAAAGGATATAGGACGGAGACGTCGTTTCTCTGGCGTAGCCTAACCTGACGTGGATACCCACACAAACCGCAGGTAAAGATGAGAGGATCGTTACGAAGCCTACTCTGTCACGTGCTTAGACGCATCAACCGAGCTCCGACCGAAGAACACGAAAGCATCCCCCATGTCTGTAACATGCTGGCGAAGCAGGCTGTCTGATATGAGGGATAACGTACCAAGCGAAAAAGTGTATTCAACACTCAGGTGAGTAATATATGATTGTCGGCCGGGGCATCGTAGGGGGCGGAATAGCGCGGACTGCATGGTGTCGGACGTCAAAAGTATAAAACGGACATGAAAATCATGAAAAACAGAGTCCAGATCGAGTTACCTGAGCCTTTTTAACCATGAACGAAAGGTATTATGGATGCGGATGAGTTAATTTAATATCAGAGCCCAATAATTGCGAGGAGCACGGTTAACCTGATGACAAGTTCAGATGAATCCGCGTGGTTACTTACCAGTGTAGGTGTTACATAAGTTGGAGTCACCCAGATTGTCGCTAGTGCTCGCAATCGCGAGCTAAAGAAGGTCGTTTTGTGAATCGCAGGGAGGAAGATTGTTAATGAAGACGTAGAGAAAGATGACTATGATCATTTTTCACCTAACACCCGAGTCTAAGATACTGACAGCAGAATCCATGTTGGAGCAGACAGTCGAACATTAAGCACGCCGAGTATTCAGTATTTGGCTTGTAGCGCGAACCACACAAACGAAAGTTACGTGAGGAAGCAAGGGGACCCCTATCCCCGAGCAAAGCGAACTTCACGTTGAAAATTGACAAGAGCCCGATGCAAGAATGGAGAGTCTAGAAATGCTTATGCTGGGCTAGTCCACCCTCCATAACGGCTATTGCGTGCATGAGAGCCTAACGACACGCAGAGGTATGGACATTTCCAAGATACAAGCATCGCGCGGGCGGTCACCATAGCTGGTATGATACTTGACGGCGTCTATGTAATATTGGAGGTAAAATTAAGCGCTAACACGGGTTTATGACAGTACGAGGGCCGAAAGACAAAATGGGAAGTCCGGCGCGAAGAGGAGAGAGCGCACCCAATGAATTGGCACTTCCGATCTACAAGCGTAATGAGCTGATAAGAGCATTAGGGACTCCCACTACCTGGCGGTACGCTCCGGTTCAGAGAGCAAATGCACAGCACGCGAAGTGTAGATGTCTTCAAGAGTGAGAGACGGCCTAGAATTTACCGGGTTCTTTATCTTAGGGGTGAAACAGTATTGTAAGTGTGCGTCGTGGCAGCACTGATTAGGCCTGAGCTGGAGACTAAGATAGATGCATGGTAAATAAGAGACTTCTTATCGGCGCGCGCGCGCGGCGGAGCCGCGCCGCTCCGCGCGCGCGGCGCGCGCGCGCGCGCGGCGACCTTCTTGTCTTCGCCTTCGTTTCTCCTTCAGTTCGGTACTTTTTAACCGCTTGCCCCCGCGGTAGCCATCTCCCCCTCTGACGTGCCCCCGGATCCTCCTCTTTCGCTCTTTTTTTTCTTCTCTCGTTTTTTTCCCTCCTCTTTTTTTTTTTTGGGGGGGGGGCGGGGGGGGGCCTCCACATCCTTTCACGGTGCTTGGGCTTGCCACCCGGCTCCCCGCCTCTACCTGAGCTAGACTCAATCTCATTCCCTCCGCGCCCTACTTGCCCCTTGTTTTCCCCTCACCTTGTCATCCCACCCCCATTCCCGCCCGTTTCCACCTCCGCCCTGTTTCCCTTGTCAAATACCATTTGCCTCTCTAATTCTCCGTTTATGTTTGGGGTTGGTCTGCATTGCACTACCGTTCCTCCGGGTTTTCTTCCACTAACGATGCCGTCCGGTGGTCAACCGTCTGCGCAATCCTCAAACACGTGGCAATTACCTCCATGTCGGCTTGGGCTTGCTACGTTTGCGCTCTTGCTTGGACCTACTAAGGACCCATTGTATGTACTCGACTTACTCTTCTTCATTCTCCCGTTCGGCTGCGATCACCCATGCAGCTCTCATTCGCTGTCAACCGCATCCGAGCTGTCTACATGTACCTTGACTACGTTCATTTCACCCAAATCCTCATGCACTCCAGTGCCCACTTTCTTCCTCGTAACTGGCTCTTCACCGGTCACTTCACGCTGTTGATCATCACGAGACGGCATCTCTCTCCCCCCACCTGGCGGGCGGCCACGTCGCGAGATGTCTCGTGTTTCTCTCTACGGCTTTGCATTGCCCGTGATCGTCTTTACTCGTACTTGTTCATTTTCTCCCTGTTCATTTTTTTTTTCACTACATCCCTACTACATTCACCTGTCTCATTTTTTTTCGTGAACGCTCGTATTCGCCGTTCCATTGTTTGCTCGCCGCCTCCCTGTGTGAATATGAACGGGTCATTAGTTCTTTTACTTTTACTTGTCCGTCAACACTCCTGTCCTATCAGCTCTTGCGTTCACACGACCCACCGACCTTTGTTGATCTTTCGTGTGTCCTATTATGAACTCTCCAATAGCGTTGGCTTGATTGATAACACGTTCATCGGTGCACTCCCCATAAAGGAGTAATGAGAAATTAAAGGAGAAACACACGAAAAAATGCATGCAGCCTGACTAAATATCGTCACACAACTTAGCAGCTAGACAGAGCACAGAAAAGTTCGTGCAGGAATGTGGATCGCTGTCTCCTGCCGCAGCACCCTCGATAACATGAGAAGAAACACTTGTTTATATGACGCAGTTAGCTGCTCGCCACGGCTCCTGATATGGCTTCGCCGACAGCTTTTCCCCCCCCTTGCGGGATGTGATCGTCCCACACGTGCTGTAATCTTTTTTTTTCCTTTACCCGTTTGCGCCCCCCGTTCATTTCTTCCGCGTGGATTTGCCCCTCGACTAGCGTCTCTTTCCCTTGTGATGGTCTTGCGGCTGGTTTACGCGCGGCCCTCACTTGTGACTTTTCTCCCCCCCCTCACATACTATATATGTTCTATGCAGATATAGCAGAGAAGTCACAGAGAGGCGCAGAGTAGACTGGTAGGGAGTTGATGTCGTCCACTAAGTAAGCGGTAGTAATCAGCGGGACAAAACGGATCGATGAAACAACAGAACTGGGCTAACTGCAAGCGCACGCGAATACATGAGTGCACTACTCCGACAACGTTTGACGGTACACTGCCGTCTCCAATAGCGATGATCTCGATGTGATACGACAACAAACGATGAACGTTAATATAGACCACATTACCCGTTCGAGAAGGTCAGTACCTAGTATGCGCGAGCCAGGACTCTTCTATATTCTTAGTACCCATGGCAATCAGGTTGCAAGCGTAAAGCCTGTCCCTCGTCCGCTCTCCTGTAGGAGACCAGTCATTTGTAGTAACGAGATGCTAGGCCAGCGGAAGATATAGAGTTGTGTTCCTGGGTCAGAACAACTATGTACTATAAACGTCTATGCTCGAGCCTGTGATTAATCCGCGCAAAAAGATTTCTCTCCCCTCTCCTGTTCTCCAGATGTATTCCCTCTTGTCACGCGCTATGAAGATGTTAGAAGGTGAGCGGCAGAATTTTTCAAAGGAGCACAAGTACGGAGACTGTTAGGGCATTGTCCTATCAGGACGATCAGCAAGAAGGATGTAAGCGACGGAAAACCGGCCGATCTTTTGGACTCCGACCATCGATCTTTTTCCTCCCGCGTCGTAATCTCGATTTTGCATGTCCTTGTGAGTTATTTGACCAATTTTCCTTCAAGTATTTGTCACTGCCGCACACAGAATTCTCTCTTGGAAACACTAACCAGGTCCGTCATCTGGTATTCTTCGCCGAGTCCAATAACATTTCACCACTCCTTCGGGCTCACGTTCTTTTTTCAGGGGACGCTTGCATATTGCATTGATTCACACCTGCTCCGGGGGGGGGGGGGGGGGGGGGGGGGGGGGGGGGGGGGGGGGGGTGGTCTCCTCTGCTCATTTGCCCCTTTTTCGGACGTCACCGCAAATTAATAGCGGACGCTGAACGTCTTTGTTTTTTTTTTTTTTTTTGTTTGCTTTTTTTTTTTTTTTTTTTTGGTTTTTTTTTCAGCACAGTTTTTGTTTTTTGTTTGGTTTTTTTTTTTGGTTTTTTTTTTTTTTTTTTTTTTGGTTTTTTTTTTATACTTTTGGTGTGGGTTTCTTTGGGGCCACCATCGACTTGGTGGGCTTTCCCATACCCCCGCACGCATTTAATTTCTCACCCGCCCAGACCGTGTGCTTGTAGTTTTTAACATTTTTCTTTACTTTCATTTTAACTCGAGCGTTCCAACGTTGACCTGCCATGTATAGATTCTCCTCGGTGTCGACCACCATTGTCAGTTTCCCTTGGCTTATAACTGTCTTATGTCCCATGTCCGCATTTCCGCTTTGAACTGCTGCTTTTCTCCCACCTAGTCGTCCCATTGTGTGTGTTTTGTGCCTTTGCATCACACTATTACGCGAAGAGAGAGAGCGCGCAGAGCAGAGCGCAGAGCGCCGAAGCGACGAGCCGCGTCGCTGAGAGGGAGCGGAAGTCTTTCTGTAAAATGGGAGCGGATTAAAGCTATAACATTCAACCATGACGGTAGAATCGTCTGTCCCCGATATTCATTCCTTCATTATCCCTTCCCTGCGACATTAAAGAGTCACGATAAACACTTGAGTTGAAACTAATTCATACACAATTTGCCTTTCAGACACTATTTTTCTGCACGCCCACTCCGCTCCGCTAGTTCATAATCTGTCCACCCCGTTTTCCACATATCTCGTGTTTGGTCATCGTTGGCCACTTGGTGCCACTGCTGCCACACTCTACCTGCATCTCAGAACATCCCCCTTGTCCACCCCCCCACAACTTGTGTTGTTAGAACCCCCGGCCTT
>CAJDSM010061170.1:0-10360 GCA_903981925.1 Ostrea lurida | reverse complement strand
CACCATTAGTCAGCATTGTAAGCATTTCAAATGGAATTCTAAAATTTACACCAGTTTAGCTCAAAACGTGCCCCTTTAAAAAGGACATAATTAAGTCTATTGTAATATTTTAAACTGTTAATAAACAATTAGATAAAAAATTATGTTTCAGGTGCCTGTACCAATCAAAATGATTGCCACGGCCGATGTGATCAAGGACGCCAACATCACTGTGTTGACGGACACTGCAGATGTACCCACTTTTGAAAAGATTTGTTGATTATTTAATTCACAATAAATAATCACGTTTCCTGATTTCTTTTATTTTATGTTCGTTCTGCTCCAAAAACACCAATTACAGATACCTTGCCATTCCAATTAATATTCAAAAAGCGACCCGTGTCAATATCACTTAATTTGTCGCAACTGGGTATTAGATCAGTATTCGTATGCACTGGTGGCTAAAACATAAACGGGACGTTTGAAATTGTTGCAGGGATTTCAACAGTCACGTTAAAGGCGAATTTCGTATAATTCTATGTTCGTAATAAATTTAGTTTACCAAAAGACCTACAACTTGGTAATGCTGTATATACTCGTTACTACTACATTGTTTATAATCTGATTCAAGACTATGGGCTCACGGCGGATGTGACACAGTCAACAGAGATGCTTACTCCTCCTAGGCACCTGGTCCACTCTGGTGTGTCCAGTGGTCCGTGTTTGCACAACTCTTGTTTTGTATTCCATTTGGGATTTAAGATTGATCACTGTTCGCTATTTTTTGCCTTTACAATTGATCAAGGCATTTGTCAACATCGAAATAAATGCTGTCCATGTCTTGAATTTTAATAGTTTTAGTACTTTTACAATCAACTGGTCCTTCACATACATTGACAGCAGTGTAACAAGTGATGGTGGTGCCGAAGAAGAAGACATCAAGGCAAGATTAGGGAAAGCAAGAGGTGCCTTCATTAATCTAAGGAACATCTGGAAGTCTACAAGCATAAGTAGGAAGACCAATGTGAGGCTATACAACAGTTGTGTTCTACTAGTTTTGCTGTATGGTGCGGAATGTTGGAGGATGACTGAAAAGGACATCAACAAGCTCTCTAGCTTCCATAACGGATGCCAGAGAAGAATACTTAAGATATTCTGGCTGCTAAATTCTCAAATGAAATCTGCCTGAGATTACCAACTCCACCAATATGCGTACACTTCTTAAGAAGTACCAGCTGGAGATGTATTGGAATGTGCTAAGGAGACCAACAGACAACATCACCAGGGTATCTGAGATGGACTCCAGAGGGCAAAAGAAAGCAAGGCCGTCCAAAGACCACCTGAGAGGACTGTAGAGGCAGAAATGAAAGAGTTGGGCCTGACTTGGAATAAACTGGGCAAGAAGGCAAAGATAGATAACAGTGGATGATGCTAGTCCTTGCCCTAGGTGCCTCGGTAGGTAGGTAGGTCGAAAAAAGCTTGCGTATAACGCCCCGGTACAGCGTGACTGCGAAGCTAATTGAAAAGATATTTGAAATCAGGGCTGAGTTTTTCATGCGTATTGTGACTAATTATCGCAATATTTCGACGAAATGATTATATGTATTAGAATCAATTATACATACATAACGAAGACAAAACGCATAAAATTTTATATACTTTGTAAACATGTGACGTGTCCTTTAAGCTTTTGAATAAAGACTTTCTCTTCTGTAACATCCAATGAGACAACATACGTATCTTGCATGCTCGTAAATTTAGATGAAAAGGGAGGGAAACTAATGCTTCAATTTGATAAAATATTATTGAATCATATCCACTCTGATTCTTCACACAAGTACTCTGAAGTTGATATTAAAGCAATGCTGGATTTCCTCATTGACAATATCTTTGTAGTTTTTGGCAATTAGGTCTTCCAACAATCTGTTGGAATTCCAATGGGCACGAATTGTACTCTTTTATTAGCTGGCCTTTTTATATTCTTATGACACATAATTCATTCAAAAGCTTCTAGATGAAAAGAAGAAATCTCTAGCGGTGACGTTTAATTCAACATTCCGATATATTGACGACGTTGTATCTATCAATAATAATGATTTCCATTCATATGTCGATTCAATATATCCCAACGAATTAGAAATAAAGGACAACATAGAGTCTTCCGTGTGTGCCTTGTACTTGGATATTTTATTGAACATTGACATTAACGGCAAACTAACTAGTCAGCTCTTGTTACAATGACCACGTTTGTTTCCGATCATTTTGCCGTTATAACGAATCTACCGTTGTAATGAAATACATATTTTACCGGTACGAGTTATTCCCCTTTGTTTAATCATCAGCACAATACGCAGGGTTATAACGAATCTCGTTTGAAGTCATCATTTCGCAAATTCTACGGTCGCTATAATGACCTTGTTTGTGATTACAAATTATCACTAAGTCATATGTTGACTGATTTGTTTCATGCCCTTTGTTAGACTGTCATTTTCGTACTAGATTTGACGACGGGTAACCCCGTTTACTTTATTTCGACTACGGGCTCACGGCGGGTGTTACCGGTCAGCAAAGGATGCTTATTCCTCCATGGTACCTGCACCTGCCTTCGCCTTTGATGGAGGTCCGTGTTGCCCTACACTCGATTTTGTATATATGTTTTTGGGACTATGATTACGTTTAACACATTGTTTACTTCGCCATTTTATATTTACTATTTTTCTCCCAAACACCTACTAAGTGAACTTGAAAATTAATATGTTATAAACTCTCCAATTTTGATCTAAACTCATCGCATATGAATACACAAAACTTAATTTACATGTAAGCTAATCACGAAGTGGGAAATTAATTGATGTAAATATAAGAAATGTCTTCGGCTTTTTAAAGTAAATGAGATTATATATCTGGAGCCTCTACACATTAATATATTAATTTTTTATTGCTCATTTTTTTAATTACGTGCTTGCTGTGTCTGAAAACTTAGTAGTATTTTAAAATAAGAAAGTATGACAGACGGATGGATCGACGGACAGAGATAACAATATCGCATATTCTAGCTTGTCTAGCATATGCGCATTTATCTCCGGAACTGTCTCATTGTCCTTTGTTGTTATTATGAAAAGGGCGGGGGGTTGTTGTTGTGGCCCATTCTATTATTCTGGAAAGTTTCATTCCGCATGGTTCGATATTGTTTAACATTTACTTAGTCTTTTCTGTGATACGTCACGAATCATTTCTCGAAAATTCTGCAAGCCATGTGGCAGGGTACAATTACGTGCCAGGGAAAACCCTGTAATGTCTTTGCATCAACTTGAAAATTGTTGATATTTACCTGGATTAACTTTGTTTTAATGGCTTTGTCCTTGGTGCTGAATATTACGTACTACCATTTACGTTAGTAATGCAGAAGACGAAAGGGGGGGGGCGTCCACGCTCAAACAATCTCCCACGCGATATAACCTGACTAGAGACAAACGTGTGTATTGAACACATCGGACCGATGATTACTATTTCTCTCTAGACCTTACATCAGGAATATCCCATGGGGGAACTCAAGCCCACCTCACAGCTCCCGAAGCATGACTACGTTGGAGCCAACTTGGCGAATACCGTATGCTGGCGCATGCAATCCCGTGCTTGAAGGTCCTTCGAATCATACCTGAGAACAAATATCTCGGAGCCGGTAACAGTAATACTATTTTCGCACAACGTCAAATATTAATATTCCGGGACAACATTGCACAATTGATGGATCAATTCAATTGGCCATGTTGCATATGTGTTCATAACCATGTTCATCTATGCATAGCATTAGCTACGTTGCTGGTTTGTGACATTATGCTCAATACACGTCACTCGGTGGACAAATTTACAAATGGTTGCATAACTTAAAAAACAACAACTGAAACAAAAGTACATTAGCCCTGGACGGATGCATTCATATACATAACATGCAATATAGGTTGCTGCTCATTCATAGACAAATCAATTTTCTTTAAAAGGGGGGGGGGGGGGCAGAAAAGTCACAGGTTCATTATGGCTATAGCACTTCTGTTACATTGGCAACAACACCTTAAGGCTTTGGTTTTTAACTACAATGGGTTGCTATAGATTCGTGTAGGTATCATCTCACCGCAGTCAATCTACCAGGGGGACCAAACAACACACAAATTAAACTTTTGGGCGGGGATTCATAACGTAGGTACTGAATCAATTTCATTCTGGTTAGTGCTGGTAAACCCTGCTGATTCCTAATTGCATTTAAAACATGTAACAGTTTTATATGACACCTGTTTGATGTTGTTGTGTTATTTCCTGCAGATTCTGATTAACTTCTGCCAATGATTTTTGCTTGCATACATGTATGATGTTTTATATTGACACACATTTTGGTTGTGCTATTTCATGCATCATTTTTGAAAGTTATCATTTCGGGTGCTAGTCATGGCAAATCACTGATTGACATAGTTTATTATGGGCGATTTTAATTCGCAGCCATGTGGATAGCAGCAATTGTGATCTCCTTATGCATAATTTCAGACTAATGTAATGTGGGTGGTGGATGTAGATCTTTTCAACCATGACAATCTGTTCATCCCTACACATCTAGCATGCATATCCTCATTTTAGATTATAAACTAATCAATATTGCATTATGATACCTTGGGAATTAGGTCAAGGAACTTCTGATCTGATCTCTAGAGGCCTGGTGGGCAAGCTAAAATGTTTTTACAAAGCCATCTGGCAGCGGGCTTCATTCGTTGATTTTACAACATCAGGTTGGTCCTAAGCCATCACAACTATATCAGAATCATTCACACAATGCGTTAAGACATCAATACATAGTCAAGTTTTAAGAATGCTTCAATGTTGTGTATTTTTTCTGTTGGTGCGTGGATTCGTGTGCGGTGCTGGTGGATTTAGCTTACTAGGTTGCGAGTGTTGTTTTCATGGTCAATGGACCTACTTTCAGTGGCCACAAAATTGGGTCTTCACTTTCATCTTAAACACCTCAATGCATTTTTAGGACTTGTACCCATTGTGTTAGCTATATCTCTATGGGGTTGTAGGAGGCATGGCTAGCATATATTTCATGTGTGCAATATGGCCTTGGTACACATTTTTAACAGTCATCTATCGGTTTATGTGGTCTGTTTGACCACTTCAGTTCAAAGCACAACATATTCATGGGAAAACCAATAATACCTGTTTCTGTGGCTTGCAGCCAGTGGGTCTCCTTCAGCCAGCTAGCGGCGTGCGGCACAACACAACCCTCGGCTACTCATAGCCTCATCAGAGGCAGCTTTTTCATGTGTAATAGACTATTGCAATTCTCATGGGCATACGCCGAGTGGGCGGGTGCAGTGGCTTTTCGAGCCTTTCTCTTGACATATCACACTGGATATTTAGTATTTACTTTTGCATATTTGTATTCAGTACAAGGGATAGACAAAAAAAAAATCCAGTTAGCGTACTTTCTGCTATTATGTTTTTCATGAAAAGCAGTTCAATTAGGATCGCAAACTATAATGCTGTCGGTACCGTGGATGTCAATATAACTCACAGCTCGGCATCTACAGAGTGCCAGTGTACAATGCCTGGGGTGTTTTTGATTCCACATGAGAGGAGAGGGCAACTCTATATTTGTCACGTTCACACGCGCTGCCCCATTACTAGTTGCCAATACTTACTTCAGTACGCGCATTCCGCGTTGGTAGTAAATTTAGTGGGACTAGACGTGTAGAGCATTCCCTCAAATGCCCACCTCTTAATCATTGGGGCCGAAGTCTACTCTACCCATTGCCCACAGCAAGGCATTGCTGCAATAAGTTTATTCAAGCGCAGGTCAATCGATGGCATGCGCGTGCGTATCGGCTACATACTATCCCCAAGATGTTATTTGTTATATTTACATGACATAAGCCGTTTGCGTATGTTATTTACTATAGAATACATACACTGTCCAGTTAAGTTTTTCACAGGTTCAAATCTACATAATCTGGTCGTTGTCGGGCCTTCTATTAATAAACAGCTAGACAGCAAGGGCTGCGAGATCCAGGAACAAGGGGGACCACAGCTATACTCCATAAATTTTATTTCAAAGGCATGACTAACGATCAGGTGATAGCGACTTCAGTAAATGGTCCCGAACTAGGAGAGACGGAGATGGCATGAGCATTGGGGCACAACCATTAGTGTGACTCTATGGTGCACATTGGGGGGTGGGCCCCAGCGACGATGTGATGATACCCTTGTTGACCGGTTAACAGCCACACGCCGTGAGGCCCACTTTTCCTATGAGTAGGGTAAAACGGAGCAATCGCAGTTTAACACATCCGTGGATACAGGTTTGATCCTATGATTATTGTCTAGCTTATTCGGTCCCACTCGTGAGTAGTTTTATGCTATCGTCGCGGTTAGTCACCGGTTTGCCGGGGAAAGGGGCTGCTAACAATTTGGGACCTAGGCTCGGCGCTCGGTCCTTTGAGAGAGGGAGACCAGGGATCTTTATATTGTGACCACTAGGGCCTGCTGAGAACGGGGAACCTGTCGGTTTTGTCGGTTCTCATTCGTCATGCTTGCTCCATTTGGTGTCGCCGCTTATGACACGCTAGGGTATGATGGGGTGTCTATTCTTGACCCCGGACCCCCCGCGGATCAAATCCCGTAGGTATGCAAACTAACCTAATCCTGTCCAGTTCGTGAGGCAAGTTATGGGGCAATGGACTTCTAGATTACCCATAATGCAGGCTGCAGAGTATATAGTCCAGATTTGATTCCTCCATTGAGTTGATGATAAATTGATAGGGCCGCACCAAAAACCTGTATTCACTACTATAGCGCTTGCAGTCACCGCGGACTTGAAATATACAACTTTTTCTGGGTGGTTGGTTAATATGGTCTTCCTTCTGCCTTACTTAGTTTGCAGGATTGAGGAGGTGAGCATCCCGAGCCATATTATCAGAGGAGAGGATTAGATTCATGTAGAGTCGGACATTTAAAGACGATGAGGATGCGGATGAACTTATCGGATACAAACGGTTATCAGAACAAGCCCACGAGTCGTTCGATAAGCCAAATCCCATTTAACTGCTTATCATGTCTAGGGGTGGCATGTCTGTACAAGGCCTGGGAATGATCCTATTCCTGAAGTAATTTACGCCCCAGGAGATACTTCAGAGTCCTTTATAGGTAGCCAGGTGTAATTGGATTTCCTTGCACTCTGCGGCGTATCCTGGTTTAGCGGTGACGATGTTTAGTTGGAAGTATTGGCTCGCACAGTCACGAAAGTACTTGACAACGGGCGAGCCCCTTGTGCGGATTGCAGTTTCCAATCTCCTGTCATGTGCGTATGTGGCAAACTGCAAGTGTGCGTGTCGCGCACGGAGGCATCACAACTCAATTGGAGAGTGCACCCACTTAGTCTGCAGACTTTCATGGAATGGAATTGAAACTTTGCAGTCAGTGATTGTATTGATTTCGTTTTATTGAATGACATATTAGAATTTGTTGGTCAATTTGATTCGATTGTTTTAAGTTGATTGATTGGATTTTTATTGATTGATTGACTATTGATTGTAATTTGAATTGCGATGACGCTTTGTGCACTTGGCGTTGTACCATCAGTGCAATTCGGCGCACTTGGGGCCGCACAAATTATGATTGATTATGCATTGTTGATGGGGCGGCTCTGTGTAGCCCCAATCTCACATTGAATCATCACACCGCGGACGAGCCAGAGATCGCCAATCCATAAATATCGTTATTCAGGTATGATGCGTGTTGTGTTTTATTGAACAGGAATCGGTGATAAATATTCGAATATTATACCATGCACGGCCACGTTAACAAAATTTCTAGCCGGGGACACCGGATCAAATTTAACTTCGGAATCGTATTAAAACTCTTTGGGTGCCTCAGCCCGCGCTAAGCTGAGACCGGGTCCAGACCTGGCCGGCAATGTCTTGGGTCCGACGGGCAAGTGACCATGCCAAACTAGGCTCATATTAGAGAGAATCATGCTGCGTAGTACATCCTAAAGCCTAATGAGAAGGTGTGTGTGACAAAGCATGCAATTTATGTAATAGAAAAAGTTCACCCACATCAGTCGGAGCTTTTAAATATACTCTTCAAAATTTATGTTTTATCCGAACTTGTCTGTGGTCTACAGTGAATCATCATTGTTCGTGAGGGACCAATGTTCGTTTGTCATTCTCGCTTTGGTTTCCATCACTTTCCATTAACTTCCGGTTCCCACGAAACATATATCGTACTGATGATGTCTCCGGGGGCAATATCCATTTATGAATTAGCCTTCCGAACTATCGGTACCTCTTGAACACCACAAAATTTTGTTACCGCCGCCCAACATCTGGGCCCCACTCAAATGTAATATGATTCACAGTTACTTAGATAGATAGACCACATGGAGTAAAATAATCGACACACAGATCTCGAGATATGCTCAATATATCAACGAAAAAAAAATTGATGGACCCACATTTCCTTAGCTTTTCTATTAGTATATTCCTGTTACAAAGAGATTTCAGTTACACGAGATTTTTGCTTACAAGACACGAAGTAATAAAAATAAATGTTGACTCGATGATGTGTCAATCTAAAAAGATCTAGTGTTAAACGATTGCCTAATTAAAGTCAATTTATGGGCTTAAGACTTGCTGGGAACCCCACACAGTCTAGGAAACCCTTGCCAAACAACAAACAACGGAAAAACAAAACATACATTATGAGGTGTTCTGTATATAGATATGTCTCGCCCGACGCCTCTGTTAATCTCTCACCGTATAAGTTCTTTACTTGCTAGTAGCATAAAATAATAAAAATGTCTAGTTGGAAACTCGTCGATGAGATCAATCCCATATCTATGACTGATAAACATTTACGCGACTCGATTTCAGACTTCGTTTAAAATTTGTGCAAAAAATTCCTTATAGATAAGATATACCAACCAGGAGCAACACGCACGAGCCCTATACTCTTAGCGTGGATTTTAGATTTTTCCGAAGATCTCGTAGAGGAGTAATAAGAAACTCATATTGTGGTGATATCTTTATATTGTTCATAGCATTGTCAAGAAATACTGGTGTTGAACGCGTTTCGTAAAAGTAAACTCTATATCACCACCCGTTCCATCCCCTCGCCCTACAACAAAAGTGGTCGGCGTGCGTTCACTCTCAGCTATCATCCAGCTCCAAGATTGGTTTCCCATTATCTGTTAACATGTCTGACTTCATATTTGGGGCTGACACCAATACTAAGAAACATTTATAATTAAAATATTATAAAACTCTTTTTTCTAGTGAAATGTTAGAGTCATTCAAAATGTGGCCTCGGATGTCAATAGCTGTAGATTTACTTCTTCCTAGCCTGTAATCCTAACATACTGTGGTGCCCAAGAAGTTGAAGAAATGGCAACCCAGGATTTTCAATTCTTTTGTAACATAGTCACCAAATTCCCATTACAAAAATCCGATGAAGAGGAGAATAAGGACATTGTAAATGCAACAATAAATGATCGCATAACTGGAAAACCGAGTAGATAATATTTGAGATGAATAATAAATTATAATATAAAAAAATAAGCAAATTAATAATTAATCAAATAAATAAATCATATCCGAAATCGTTAATACATCACAATTCTCATTTCTTACCGTATTACAGGAAAACTCAATCATGAAAAACTCTATAATGCCGCAACCACTATGACGCGAAAAGCGAGGTGCCTGCACGAGTATAAACATCCCTGAATCTCTATCTTCATTTTAAATAATTTTGATATTATTTTGTTATTAAAAGTAATGAAAACCGATTTTGAATCATTAGTGTTAGTTATTTTACTTGAACCAGAATTATTATTTTGTAGATAACTCTATTCAAAATTTTACAAGTAATTTATTTCAATAAAGTAAATACTATACGATTTGATAAAATAGATGGTAAAATTGCAATTTCTTTTTCTAATACGAGAGCGCTAATCTCTGAATTGTGCATGTGGGGAATTCCAGTGTTCTTGAATTGTGAATTCCCAGGAATACCTACGCGAAATTTTCCGTACTCTTTATTATTTCACGTGATCACCTAACGTCGATTCTCATTGGACATTGTTTTGTTGTTGTAACACCCCTTTCTTGTATTGTAATTTAAATTTATATCACGTGGATTTTTTGACGCATTGAAAGGTTACAGGTAAGGTCAATGTCCGTAGTGAAGAAAGCTATAGTCTTTTTTCTTATTATACACACCCCTACTAACGTTTTCGGAACTTATTCTTTATCGGTGCTAAGTAGACCATAACATCAGAGTATTACGGATCTCACTGCTCCGAGACAGTTCGAGACTTGTGAAATTCCCACAGGAA
>CAJDSM010061162.1:0-10580 GCA_903981925.1 Ostrea lurida | reverse complement strand
CATTAGGTATTAAAATAACGAAAATCGATAACGGTAAACAACTGGCACCTCCCGGTGTAGTTTGATTAGAATCAGCATGCCTTGATAATTACCTGTTTGCAATTTTAGGGTTAGATTACACTTGATAGTTATTCAGTTATAATTAAATTTCCCGTACCGAATAATTACAAAAATCGAAGTGGAGTATCACCATTCTAATTGCTATAAAAAGTCACGTGATTGTCTTCTGTCTCTAGTTGTACATGCATCTGTGGAATAATCACAGATTTACATGGAATTGTAATTATTCTTTTAGAGATATTGTTGGTAAATTCCGCTAATTAGATTCTAGACAGCGATCATATCACGCAAATGAAGGGAGACCGTCTAGCTAAACCAGATAAACTTCGCCGAGAGAAAGGGGACGTCATGTATTCCTCGAAAACGTACTGCACTCGATCGAGTCTCAGACAAAATAGTCCCAATTTCGCATTATCTGGATTCTTCGTCAGTTTATATTGCGAATTTATAATAGGCAAATGGATCTTTCTGTAATTTGCAATTCCCTGATCAATGCTTGGTAGTTGATCCCTTGACGAATATACCTTCTAACTTTTTAACCTCTCAACCTCTCTCTCTCTTTCACTTTCTCTCTCATCTCTCAGTCTCTCTCGTTCTCTCTCTCTCTCTATCTGTCGCTCGTCTTCTCTCTCTCTCTCTCTCTCTCTATCTCTGCTCCTCTCTCTCTGCTCGGTCTCTTGTCTCTAACATCTCGTCTCTCTCTCTCTCTCTCTCTCTCTACATTAGCTAATATAGAAACGATGCCTGTGATCTATGGGCATTAAAAAGATATTTCTTATTCCGAAACATAAAATGCTTTCATTTCACCTACAAAAATTAGACTTTTTAATATGCTACAAGTTAGAGCCCCCCCCCCCCCCCAAATAAAAAAACCACCATACGGTTTAAAGGCATGGATTTAATACACTGTAAGATCAACAATTACATAACCATCTACATCAATACACTGCGTATACAATAGTGCACGCACCACTCATTACATCATAAGTCTACTAACTAGAGTACATGTATTCATATAGTGAACATTTGGTATATGTATTCTATAAGATGATTATAGCATGATATGAAATTAAGAATGTGAACTATGGCTAATGAGCAACATAATTTCTATGGGCAGTAGCTTTCTGAAGAAAGATACAAGGATTGTGAAGTTGCCTGTCCAATTATATTTTTAATGTACATGTAGACACTGCGGCAATGACTATACTGTGGGCATTCCAAAATAAAGTGATTTTCATCTTCGATTTTGTTGAGATCAAATAATTTACAAAATCGATGAGCATGTACATTTGTTTTACTGTAACATGCTCTGTGGCCAATCTATGTGAAGATAGCCTATATTAGGAAATATAGTGAACAAGGTTTTCCGGGATGCTTTCACAAATCTAATAAATGCTTCGATTTGGTGGCACTAAGGAATTCGTTTTCAGCAAATACAATGTCTATTCTGTTGACACATACATGTACATGTAAAATGTTCCATTTTCGGAGGATAGAAATGCATACTTATCTTAATGCTTCAATCTTGGATAATTTTTTTAAAATCTTATTTTAATTAACACATTTGATACAATTAAATGTCTGTCGCAATAGCACTGACATTCCGTTATATACTTGTGGTATAGTAGATGCTGATCTTGTTATCTGCTCTTCTATACAGAGATGCCAGATTAACAAATTACATTTAATATAGGACTGTCAACTTGCACATTTTGAACACCCGTGTTCTACTATGGGGTAATGGATATCTCAAAAATAAAGTACTACTTTAAGTTATACATGTACATCCGAATCCAAGCGATCGATTTCATCTTTATGAGCCTACATATAATCGCTAATAACTTCATACCTGATAGATGTCACTGTGTAAGAACAGTTCGTGAGTTTAATCCATCCAGGCATCTCCTGATAATTTTACACGGATGTAGTTGCTTTAATTTTAACGATCCTTTAAACTTGTAATTATATTATAATAATAATAAACAGCAGAGAAACAGCGCAAATCCATTACTGCCGCATATTTTACAACACACTGTGCATGTCGGTAATGAATTACCGCGCTACTGCTTCAAACGCTCACTGTTACAACGTGTACGAAAATATGCGAAGAAAATTTTGAAAAAAAAAGATTGTGAAAACCGAAAGTTATCGTTACAAAATTCTAACTTTAGTTGACATTTACATGTAATTATATAGTAAAATCAGAAGCCAAGCGGAAGCTGGGATTTGTTGTTTGTTTTTTTTATAACTATTTGCAACGTTCTATTTTAAAAAAAAAAACACTTTCGCTTAACAAAGATAACCTGATTTAACATGTAATTTATAATCTTTAACACCATCATTATGCCCTTTATATCATTTAAATTTTAAAAAACGAGTGAATTGTAACTGAAAATACTCGATAGAAGAACAATCTTTGACATTTTCATTAACAATTATTTATATAATATCCATTTCCGTTATTTGACAAATGATCCGTTATTTGACAAATGTGGTTCATTAATGTATTCATAATATGTTCCAAAAATATAGTTTTATTTTGTAAGTGCTGTTGACTGTCTTCTCATTTTTCCGCACTACATAAATTCGTAAACAGATAACGTGTTAAATCATTGTACCTCTGTGATGTACACCTCTTCCTTGATCACTATTTGCTTCAATAATGCTTTATTCAATATTTAACTTTCGAATCGCAAATTAATTAATGAACCCCACCAATGAATGCTTTGTATGAATATCACATTGTTTTCCAAACAAATATTACTTTATGGCTTTGCTTACTCCTCCTTGGCGCCTGCGCCCACCTCTTGTGTGTTAGGGTTTGTGTTTGGTCCTACTCTTAATTTCGGGGGGGGGGGGGTTCTGGCGATCTATTACTGTTCGTTATCTTTATCAACAACACAAACTGCACGTATTGGTGATGCCCCCGTGTGTAGCCACTCTATCAATTTTTAAAACATTTTTTTATTTCTCTTCTTGGAACTATTTTGAAATTTTGTTAATTACAAAGATTTCACCAAAGAAGCCTTCTTTTTATGAAATCTGCAAAATTAGTTTCATGTAACAATTCTTTTCAACGAGATTTCTGGACGGTCCACATCTATCATACACAACAGTAAATGCACCTATCACACATAAATAAATAAAAACGAAATACGTCTTAATGCAAAAAGGGCATTCATGTCATGATTATTCAACGAAAATATACTGTTTGTAAAAATGAATCAACACTTACAAATTGAAAACTCTTATTGCACCAAAATTTGTTAGAAAAGAAAACTGCAGTAAAAATAACCTTTTATACGTTTTTAGCTCCATGCCTTGAAAGAGACTTTGCACGTGTATGTCTTTGACCCGCAAGAATTAGTGGACTTCAAATTTAAACAATGTCTAAATGTATCCAAAATGACAGAACATCCCAGCCTCTCCCCCTGGGATGGTAAACATGGACAAAGGCTTTCGGACTAATCATACTTCAAATCAATTGTGAAATTCGCCACTCTTCAATATTAACCTCAAAATCTCCACGCAAGAGAAATATGTGCCAATCGTCCAATTCTACCATTAAGAATGTAATAATTCATCGTGTAAATTAGATATTACAATATACGTACAGTACATTTGAATTGAAATTTTTAACTCGATGTTTATAGTCAGGGTATATCGCTTATCAACTTCAGATCTACTCTGAAATTATTCCCCTCTGAATGATCATTGATGAAGCCAGCGAAAATGAGTTGGTTTTGGACATTTTTCAATACGGTGAGACTGATATATGTTAAACGTTGTTAGTCATATAATCCACTGCATGTGTTTGCCAGAAAGATGTTGCAGGCATTCACCGGTAACCATATTGGTAGACGAAGTGTCAAAATGAAGAATGAAATCAAAATTAGCTACATGTATTTCTGAAATACCGATGTGAATCCAGGAAGAACTTTTCAGATAATGGCTTTTAATGATAACATTGTGACTAAAACTCCGTGATAGATTTCTAAAGAGGTTTTAAATAACGTATTCAAACTTTCCTGACAATTCTGGCAGTCGGGCGGAATAAAAAAAACATTTCCACCATTACTGATACATACAGCACCTAATTTGCAATCAAAGCATGCACTCTAAGTAGAGCCATCTCGTACAAAGTTCAATACTGGGATCATGCTATTGTCTAGTTTAATCGACTTTTGAGAAAATGCAAGTCTTAATAGTGAATTAATTTGGCATTTAGCTTCCAAAGAGATGATTTTAACACAATATCGTCTTACAAAAAAAGCAGTGAAATGTTTATACAATCTACATGTGCGTATACATTACATTATACGTTATCTATGGTTAAACAAATTAAAAATGGAAAGCAAAACATTTAAAAAAAAACAAAAAAAACATCGATCATATTTAATTTTACTTGTTACAAGCAATTTGATTGGCTAAAACAAGATTGAGCAACATCAATTATTTTGTCTTAGAATGACGTCACAATGCAATTGACGTTGTTGTTTCTACTTTGTTGCTACGACAAAATTCGTCCGCCTCATGCAAAATTCTTATTATCTCGCAAGTTATTCATTATATAACGTTAAATACAATTTCCTGAAATAAAGTATAAGGAATAAGGAATGAAGCTAATTTTGGCCTAGATTATACAATATAATCTAACTTGATGCAGTTTACGTCTAATATAATCCGCTTCAGCGTAAAATGCACCAAGTTAGATTATATCGTATAACCTAGGTCAAAATTAGCTTCGTTCCTTAAATATATTGCAGAAAGGTCAAAATGTATACTCTCTACTGACCGCAAAACTGATCAAGGACGTTGACCCCCATTTTCTATGTGTTTAATTTTCTCTCACTGTCGATTAAAATATACGATGAAAATCTAGTTCTTGATTTATTCAGTTTAGTAACAATCAAAAGAACTTGCAGTGTCTAATGATCTCTATATGATAGTCAAAAAGTGTAGGGTTACGAAAATTGTCTTTGAATGCTTCATCTGGTCATGATTGTGGGCCATTGTGCAGAACCATTGCAAGGACATCTTAAGGTTTCTGTGCATTATACATGTAGTCTCACATATAGACATCATATACTTCTGTTTGAATGCCAAATTCAATATACCCCCTGCAAAGGAAGTTTAGGGAGGAGGCTGGAATCACCTTGTCCATCGACACGTATACATGTACCTTCAACACCGATGAACATTTGTGTATATGTTTACCTTATTTGAATTACATGCATGAGGTTGTATATATGTTCTTTTGATGAGATATTTAACATTTAAGGAAGTTAAGAATGGTTTTTTTCTCATTTAGAGGGCGTACTGTGTAATATACAGCACTCACAATTCTTTGTTATGCAAACAAGGCTAGTGCCTTGTTTTTGTTTGCATAAAGATTGCTTCACAGGAATGTTAAAAGAAATTGAGTTGTGAGAAATGCTAGAAACTGTTAAATCGTGTTCAGAATAAAGTTGTAATTTGAAAAATCTGCTTTAAATGAGACCTTTACTTGCAGTATTAATGTATATAAACAAAAACATGACACTTGATTGCATAGCAAAGAATTGGAAGTGCTCTATCTCACTTGTAACTCAACAAATGACACTCACCATTGGAAATAATATAATTAAACATTTCAAACATTAATTTGCAAATATGAAATTTAGCTCAAAAAATGTCCATGTCCCTTTAACACTAACGGAAGATATTACAATGTATATACATGTGTACTTTATAGGCTTCATCATGTCCTATCACAGAGACGCTGCAAAAGTTTATGGCAGGGTACAATCATCGTCTCTACTACTGGATATCTTAATGTCCAATTATTTTTCAGGAGACTAGGACATGGATTTCCTTGAAAATGTGTATACTTTATATCAAGTGATAAATATCGAGGTGAAAGATTTAGTGTATTCTGTAGCTTTTGTTACGATACATTGAATATTTTTGAAAATCGTGTTTTTCTGTCCTCGGCTATGCAACATTTCAGATATACATGTAGATGTACCCTTACATTTGTATATCGATGAGCCCCACGGGGTTATTAATCAAGTCCCTTGGTCATTACGACCATTTGGATAGTTCTAATTCACTCTTAAAATGGCACGTATTCGTTAGAAACTTAATTGACTGCTGAAATAAAACTTTGATATTCATAACAAGGGTTTTTATGTTTAGAATTGTTTTTGTAGACTGATAGAGAAGATCTTAACAAAACTATATATAAAAATTTCCACTACATTGGTACATGTGCTTACGAATTAATTGGGGGGGGGGGGGGTATAGACGTGTACCTTTTGCATTAAGGTAATTTAGGATTTGTACTAGAATTTAGTCTACTTGAGGGGAATACAACTAACATTTGGTAGTTAAGATCTGAATTTCATCTTTGAGATGACATGAACAGCGATACCTTACACCGTCAACTAATAATAGTGAACGGTATGACGGCATGAAGCATTGCAGTTCTTACTCGTATGTATGTATTTTCAAAATATTCACATTTTACTTTTATTTTTGTCCGAAATCCCAACCGTTTAAATAGATGTACTGTATGTACATTTATTAAGTAGTTCTGTATTCATACGCATTGTTAACACCTACAGATCGTTTATGAGGAAATGGCTGTCGTTAGAATTTGTAAAAAAAATCAAAGGCATCAACATCGGAAATGTAAATATATGAAGCATTGCTGCAAACGATTTTATTCCTGATACAAACGATTTGTCGTGATGAAAGGGTTATATCAATACATTTGTTGTATGTAAAACTAATTATCTATCTACATTAGACATTCGACATTGAATATGCCCCAGGTTACTTGCACATTTTGAATTTCACCAGAGAAACTATTACAGATGTAATTTATTTGACATAGTTGGCAAACTTGAAAAAGGATTTTCGTTTGAATCCGTATTGTAGTCGGATATGACCGAATAATTACGATGGAAATGAATTTGGTGTGATACAACTTTTTCCAGTACGACAATGAGGTAATAAACCCATGCTGCTTACAGAAGACTCTTTAATAGATGACACGTGCCCCTCCCACCCATTAACCATATCAGAAGCTGCGCTTTACAAGGGACGATGCCAATGAACTTAACACCAGCATCAATTCATAATGCGTATTTTAAAACGCTAAATTGTCAAATTTCATCATTGAAATGAAAGAGGTTTGCAGGCAGTTCGATACTCAAACTTATACTTCATCGCAAATCCATGACCAGGAATAAATGTGCAAAGCATCCAAAGAGAGCTGAATCCCAATCTCCTCTGAGAAACAATGAATTAGCCAGATTAAAAGTAGAAAGATAAGTGATCATTTTACATGTCGGGATATATTGAGGAAATGAATTTTATTTTGGAAAATACATGTGGGTAAGCACTTCTCAGTTTCAAGCCGGGATACTTCATGAAAAGGTATATGCGGGTATGGAGTGCTGCAGCTCTTGCCCTCATCCAAACTGATATATCTCACATCAATGCCCTCGGAATTCCCAACTGTTAAAACCAACGTGTTACGTTTATCAGATCTATATGCGCATTGTTCACAATTGCTGCGCATGCATGAGGGAAAAATAGCTGCCATTACTTTTTGTAAAGATATTATTGTATGACAAAATGTTGTTGAATACTATTACATGTATAAAGGTGACATGTGCATATATGGACACATATGCATACACTGAGATGGCATCTTTATCCCACTAAAATTATTGTGACGATGAGACGAGGTTTATATTACGCAGTAATACATGTATATTAAGATGTCGTCTGTATCGTATTTACTAATGTGACAGTAAGGAATTATTTTATCGTAACCACAGACATATACTACACAAATGATTTGATTCCTGTACGAATTGTGACACATCAAATCAATGCTTTCCTTACTGGTTTCCGGGTTATGTAATTTCCCCGCACAATTTACCCGGATACGGTATACATATATGTAATAGAGTAGCCAAACAAGAAAATTGTAAGCTGTATTAAAGTGCTGGTGTACCGTAGGTCAAAAGGTCCATCAACATTCAAATAGATGAAATTCCTTCCAGGTTTTGATCAATCAGCCAGGGTTGTCCGTATTGTTTTGGTGGATTGGTAATGGACATAAAATATGTCTCGTCTATCCAGCTGTGGATATGATAGATTCTGACTTTTGAGATACATTGATTTTAATTATTATGATAATTAAATGGCGCTGAAATTTCCACTCTTATGTCCGCGCAGGTATACTATAACTCCAATCGATGTCCGTGGAGACATGCTGTAACACAAGTTGTTCTACATGCTGCACAGCTTACATTCGCTTTATGTATGCATTTACCGAAGGCATTTAGAATGTTGAATTTTTTCCCTGTTTTAAACAACCATGGGAAATGCTGCGACTTAAACCATCTACAGCTACGTCGTATTTGTCTCAGAATANTGAATTTTTTCCCTGTTTTAAACAACCATGGAAAATGCTGTGACTTGACATATTTACAGCTACGTCGGATTAGTCTCAGAATTATTTGGGTTTTGATTTTCAAACCGTTTTAAACTATTCTTAATGCTCATTGCAATGGATATCATAAATTGGTGTTAAAGTTGATTCACTCTCTGAATGCATTTATTCTCGATATGACATAGTTTTCACCACCTATATGCCTATAGGTCAAAATGACTAATCGGAAATGCGGAAACAAACGATGTTATCGGATGAACAAAAGCACATCCTTAAGGGAATTTTGTTAAATATCTTAGTTAATTTGACATAAAGTTTGGCTTTAATTATACCTATGACCTTTTACCATATTTTGCGGGTATTACGTTTAACAAAAAGTATGCAACGTGGGATTGAGTATGGCTAGTAATTTTTCATTTTCTGAATTACAGTTGACTCCGTGGGGGGAAAAACACCTCCCAGAAATCTTTAAAACAGTTTTTTGACTTTTGGCGCATTTCACAAGGAGGGAGATTACATTATTTTTTTGGTATGTTTATCGCAATCATCGGTAGCAGTCAGGGTATATCTAGAGGCAATGTATGTAAGCACTTACCGGAATGCGGTAATTCTTCCTGTTAGTAGTAATTGGTAAATGAAATCAATACACTATCAAATGACAACATTTTAGTGTAGAAAGTCGCAGTGGAGTGATGCAATATTCTTCTGCTGCCGAATAAAAAGGATTAATGAAATGATTGACAGTTGGTATGACACGTGACATCTGAGATCTCGGTCTGAATCCATATCTCATTTATCGGGTTTATCTTCGCCGCGTCCAATACACACATCTGTCAGTGTATGATTAACTTTAATAAATATGTAAATTAGGTTTTCTTCGACAGGCTACTTTCGTTGCCTTTTGAAGTCTAATTGTCGATTTGGGTTATTTAATCGAAGAAATGAAACCCCCGACCTTGGACCTGCAGTTCTCTTGGAATCGAATACGGCATGAATAAAACGCTATTCAATCTCCATTTTATTTGTAATATCTAGACAATAATCTATGCGCGTAATGTTTTATTTCTTAAATTTATTGCATCTAAATGAAATAAAATGTGATAAACAAAAGCTAGAGCCCAAACTGTTCTCATATATCGTTCCACAATACGTCAATAGTTACAGACATAACCAGTAGTTATTTAGACCTGCCACGTGACAGGTGCTCTGTGAATCATAGAAATCTCACGCCGCCTGTCCGTCAGCACTTTCTATGGTACACGATAACTTTTTAATTTCCCAGGCGCGTACCCGTAACCCCCTCCCAAAACAAAATGTACTATTAAAGTAGGATTTTACTCTGAAAATTGATTATGAATTAGTAATTCACAGCAATGATAAATTCTCTTTGAATCTGAAGACGCACTTAATACGGACTTATTTATCTGTGTCCGTTGTATCAAGTAAGGCCCGTACACAGAGGAATGGGGGTACGTTCGCAACCACCCCCACCCCCGCCAAAAACAAAATGCACTGTTGAAGTCGGATTCCACTCTGTACATTGACTGTTAACCAGTTTGCCTAAATTTCGCACCCTCCTCCATAGACATCTGGGTACGTGCCTGATTTTCATGGGAAGAATTTCATACACTTTAGGAACCGCGTATAATCAATTTTCAAATCGAGGCAGGCTACATGTACTTACAAACAAGTTATTGTTGCCGGTATTTTACAGTCACATTTAAAAACAACATTTCGGCAAATTCTAGATGTCGTTATAAGTTCGTTATTTTGCCAGTACCAACCTGCTATTGGCTCAATCAAAATGCTGTCTGACGTGTTTTTTAAGGGAATTTTATCCGTTCTTTAGTTATACATTGATTTTGGAGATACGGATTGCTCCGTTTTACTTGATCAAGGACAATGGGGTCACAGCACAGGGATATTACCCCCCCCCCCCCAAGCACTTGATTCCATCCTCAGGTGTTGGTTGGACCAACTCTTGTTTTGTATTTTGTTTGAGATCTTGGCGATCACTGGGTTTGCTACAGGTATGCATGTACCCTTGTCTTGTCATAATTTAGCAGCTTTT